>QLTV01000775.1:4925766-4939529 GCA_003457575.1 Thermophis baileyi | reverse complement strand
ACAAGCTGTATACTCACTACTTTACATTGTAGCCAAGTGTCATTTCTTCAGTGTTGTCACATGAATAGATATACTTAAATATTTACAAAATGTAAGCTGTGTGTGTGTGTGTGTGTGTGTGTGTGTGTGTCCATTTTGAATACATAGTGGAAAGAGGAAACTTGAGAGTTCACAAGATTGATGCTATATGGAACCAAACTGTGACTGAATCTAGATGTTCTGCTTTGGATACCATGAAGCCTCCTCCCAGAAACATGCTATATACATACATAAATATATACCTGCACCCATACATATATATATATACACATATATGTATTAATCACTGTCCATTTTGAATACATAGTGGAAAGAGGAAATTTGAGAGTTCACAAGGTTGATGCTATATGCAGCAAAGCTCTGACTGAATCTAGATGTTCTGCTTCGGGTACCATGAAGCCTCCTCCCAGAAGGTAACAAGGAAAACAGGTCGTGAAGAGGATGTGTAGCGTCCCAGACAATCCTGCGGACCCTGCTCAAGCATCGCTTATATGCTATGTCCTGGATAGAAGGAAGTGAACTACCAATGATCTTTTCTGCCATCTTCATCACTCTCTGCACCACCTTCCTGTCCGAAGCAGTAATGCTTCCAAACCAGACAGTAATGCAATACGACAGGATGCTCTCGATCGTCCCTCTATAGAAAGTGGTAAGGACAGGGGAAGAAAGATGAACTTTTCTCATGTGACGCAGAAAATGCAGGCACTGTTGTGCCCACTTCACCAGTGTCTCATTGTTGAGCGACCAAGCTAGCCTACTCGTTAGCTGCACACCCAGAAACTTCATGCTGCTAACCACCTCCACAGGTGACTCATTAATACGTAGAGGTGTGTGGCTGTGCCTGCCTTTTCTGAAATCGACAACAATCTCTTTAGGTTTTCTTACATTTAAAATGATGCTGTTTTTGTTACGCCAGTTCACTAAACCCTCTACCTCCTTGCGGTAAGCATCTTCGTTGTCATCTTGAATAAGGCCCACTAGTGTTGTATGCAGAGAGAAAGCTTAGTACCTTATGTAAAATGATATAATCTTTCCCTCCTTTGTGGTTTTCTCATTTGAAATGTCCACATATGCAAGTTCAGAGAATGCAGGAACAAATACAGCAGTGTTTTCTTTCTTCTATATTTTAAAATGTATTTTGTCACTTAGATGTTGCATCTACAAGTTGCATCTACAAATCCTGTCTTTTCAACAAATATAATTGAAAATGCCCAATATATGGATGGTGCCAGTAATTTAATTTCAACATCAAGTGAAGACAGGGAAATTTGACCAATCGTTTGATTATATTTAAAGAGTATTAGTAAAGCATTGCACTGTTTTATTGATTACATTCTGCCCTGATATCCATTGAGAGATCAAATATTAAATATTTAAATAAAGAAAATCGTGTCACCAGCTTGGACAAAACAGGAAACTGTATTTAACTGAAGACTTCCTTGTTTTTTGTTTGCTTAAGAAAAGAGAGAAGTAAAAGTGTGTAAGTGAAAGGTTCATTCATATGGCTTTGTATATTAAGCAGAAATATAACAGTATGAACTTTCCCAGTGTGGTACATTTTATAATATCCTTGAAGTTATTATTTCGTATCAAAACCAAAAGGTCTTGAAATCAACATTTCACTATACAAATAATCTCACAAAATGACGCTGGCAACAGAAATTTAAGATATTTCTGTGTTATGTGAAATTCTGAATGCAATGATGAAAAAGATACAAGGCTTAAATGTAGATTTTTGTATGCGTCAAATCATATAGAATGAAATACTGTATACTGTATCTTTCATATGCAAAACATTATATTATACATTCACAATTGTAAGAGGTAAAAGTTTTTGAATAATGTTATATTTCTCTTCCACCAACTTCTACTTATTAGTGAAAATGGTACTGTACTACACATTACACCTACATTTTAATAATTTAGAATTTAGGCATATTATCAGTTATTACATTCTAAATTATGCTGGCTTCAAAGTTATTGGAAAGTTACAAAATAGTTTATAATTATTTTATATATTATGGTTGATCATTAGAATTTAGGCATGTTATCAGTTATTACATTCTAATGATCAACCATAATATATAGAATAATTATAAATTATTTTGTAACTTTCAAATAACTTTCAAGCCAGCATAGCAGATAAAGAAAATTTGATGTAATTAATAGTTAAAAAACACAGTTTCAAAATATGTCATTAATAGTTGCTTTCAGCAAAAAAATGTTATAAGGATAAGGATTCAATACTGATAAATGAAAGATTTTGATTTTAAGAAACCTAGGCACAGTTCACCCCTTAAAAACAAAATGAAGCCTAGCTACGGCTCTCCATTAGAAATTTAGATGGAAATCTTCTGTGCAATTTTCACCTGTTTAGAAAGAAATCGTTGCAGTGCTTATGTGGAAATAAATCAACTTGGAATCAGTGATGGGTATTTGAACAAACATACAAAATTGAGATGAATTTTGTCTACTTTCCCAACCTTCACTGCCTCTCCCCTTCATATCTTAGGCTATCTTGCAGATAAAAGAGGGAATTCAAAAGGGCAACAGCTGAAATCAAGCAGTAACTACCTGGAACCTCCATTGTTTAGAGGCACCAGTTCAGATTTCAGTACCAAGAATAGACCAATGCAGCAAGACAGTATTCAGCAAGTTCCAAAGTTGAATGACAGTAAGTGGTAGATCAATAAATACTCACTATAATTCTTTAAAGAAAACCTACATTAATTATGAATTAGGATAGTATCTGTGTCTTTCCAATTCCTCTCTACCTCATTTTTACATAGTTATTTAAGCACATTTGTTCAAAGCTGTTCTTATTCAGAAAAGTTGAAGCTGTCAGTGAGAAAATGACTTTAATGCCTCCAAGTTACCTATTATAGCGGAGACATAAAACTTCAGCTGTAAACCTGAAGTGCTCTAACAATGTAAATATCAAAACAAAAAGATTTTGTGAGACTTTAAAGACCAGCTTTTGACAAAATATAGTCTTGCTATAATAGATCTGAAGGGGCCACAAGGCTCTCTCTTTCACTGCTACAAAATAGTATGGGTCCTTCTCAGATAGCAAACATCAACTGACTTAATCAGTACTATACTGATTCTAGTATTTCATCAATTATTGTATATCTGCATCCTATTCTTTTTTCCAAGCAACTGAAAGTAACATTTTAGCTTGGAAGAACCTATAAAGGGCAAAATAAAAATAGAACGTACGTATCTAAGGCAACTCATTGCTCTTCAGAATGGGATTCAAATGGCTACCTAGAGGTCCTCTAATTAACTAATTAATATGCTGCCCATCTATAACAGCATAATACAAAGATTAAAAGGTAATACAAAACATTTGAAAATTAAGAAAAAATAAACAAAGACTAAAAAAAAAGAGGAACGGGTGATATGGTTGTAGGGCTTTCTCTTTAACCCATGAATCACCCCCAACATTGAGCACCCTATCGGAGGATTTTGTCTGTGTAATTTTGATTTTATTTTGCCTGCATTGAGTGGTTTACAAAACCCGGTCTCACACCATTAAAAGTTTTCTCCGGCTACTTTCACACCAGGAAAACATTCAAACGATTAATCTAACTATCCACCATCACGTCCCCTTGCCTGCAAAAAAGGGAAAGGATCAAGAAGTAAGCAAAGCATTTGTCAATACTCTATAACCCTTGTATCTTATAAGCAAGCTTTCTCTCCAGATGTGGTTTTCTGTCCAACTACCCAGAAAGAAAATACTTTCTTTGGCCCAAGGGACTCAAACCAAAGTGAGTGCGGAGGAACTGTTAGTATAGGAACAGTCTTCGTGAGGCCTCTGCGCCTTGATCTCAGCCAATCGCATCGAGCAAGCGGCGCGGGGCCGCCTTGCTGACCTTGATCCGAGAGAGCCCGACCGCGCGATCCGAGCGCTTACCGGCCATGGTGGGACCTTCTCCCGCTGAGGCTGGCGTCTGCGGAGCTGCTTCTCGTTCAGGCGGCAGCCTCCGTCTTGCCTGTTCCGCGTCTGAGCGCTGCTTGTCTGCGTCCGGCAGCTAGGATCTTCCTCTCCGTGCGCTTACTCGTTACCGTCAGGGAATTTCCCGAGACGTAGGCAAAACACTTCCCCGATGTCTGTCAGTGAAACAATCACCTCCTAGTCCTATAACTTTCTTTGCTTAAATGTCAAAGGAGGGACCGCCTCCCGCCTCCTCGGTTTCCAAGCCTACCTGTGACTTAACGTTCGGGCTGCAAAAGCTTAACGTGAGGAGGCTGAGCTGTATCGATGGGTGAGGTTACGCCAATCGCCAGATCGCGGCCTGCGCGCCCCTCCTTTTCGTGGGTGACAGGGGTTGCCTCACTGCAATTCACACTCAAACCCACTGAGCTGTGGTCAGTGACCCTCACTTTGCTCACTTCTCACCTTTTGAGCCTCCCTCTCAAGAAGAAGGGGCAACATGTGTTTGACTTGTTCAGACCTATATAAGAGAATGGTTAGACCTGGTTGGAACTTGGATGGGATACTACCAGGAGACCCCAGGGCTGTACACTAGACAGGGAAGTTGGGAAAAAAATATTCCCAGAAAAAGGGAATGAAAAAACCTTTCCTTCCTGTTGCTGGGATAAGTGCAAGGAATATCTGTCAAGTCACTAGGAGATTAAGTTGACTAAAAGGAAACCTTACTGCTACTAATTTTTTTCATTGTATATACTTTTATTTTTTTTTTACAAAACATAAAATATATTTAAAAAAAGAATTGAAAAGGAAAAAAGGGGAGAGTGCAAGAAATAAAGGAAAAAATAAGAAAATAACTTTCAACTTTCGTTAATACAAATATTTGCCCTAAAATTCAATAGTGCACAATATTTCTATAATCATAAACAGTTAATTGTCAAATCCCAAAATAAAAATTTCATTTCTTTAAGTGATCATCATAAAGAAACAAAACTAGACAAAGTGTTTTCTTTAATCAAAGTAGTTAGTTTCGCCATCTCAGCCAATTCCATTAACTTCACAATAGAGAAGTCTTGCTGTTATCATACATAGATACAAAGTCCCATGTTTTTTCTCAAGCTGCTTATCCATCAAACCTAAAAGAAAAATCTCTGGTTTCAATTGTACACTTGTTTTAATAATTCCCTAAATTAAAGTACTTATCCGATCCCAATAATTCTTAGCTTTCTTACATGTCCACCAAAGGTAATAAAAATCGGTACCTTTGGACCGATTACATTTCCACCATGTATTTAACACTCCACTATCCAACTTTGACAATTTATAAGGTGTTAAATACCAATGATACATCATCTTATAAAAATACCTTACTGCTACGTATTGAACCTCTGCTTGGTCAGGAGTTTGGCAAGAAACGGAAGGATGAGCTAAGACAATAATTCCCATTGATGAATTATTCAGAAGTTCTGCTTCCCAATTACTAAGATTAAATTGTGGATATGATTATGATATATAATTATAGAATGGAGATCTCTGCATACTTATATTATAATTTATTATTATAGGTCAGACTTTCTCAAACCTGTGCTCTGGGTCTCATTTCTTTGATAGTTATATTTGGCTCACCCCCTTTTCTCCATATGATTGATGGCAAAGATGATCTGTCATTTTGTTTTTATCATGAACAAACTTCTTTTCATTTCTGCCTGTTCATGTTATTTTTTTAAAAAAAATTGCTCGCTTTTGCTTTGATTTATTTTATTGCCTTTACATTCTGCCTTTCCTTTGAGAGTTCAAGACAGCTTATAAAGGGGGAGGGGTGTCTTACAATGTTATAAGTAACTAGTAACCACCATCTAACAGAATAACAGAGTTTGAGGGGACCTTGGAAGTCTTCTAGTCCAACCCACTGCTCAAGCAGGAGACCCTATACCATTTCAGACAAATGGCTGTCCAGTCTTTTTTAAAAAACCTCAAATGATGAAGCACCCACAACTTCTGAAGGCAAGCCGTTCACACTGTCAGGAAATTTCTCCTTAGTTCTAAGCAGTGTTTTTCAAACTTAGCAACTTTAAGATGTATGGACTTCAACTCCCAGAATTCCCCAACCAGCATGTTGCCCATTCTCTCTGGAATGATCTTTCCTCTTTCTTCAGTATACAACAGGCCACAACTCTTCTTGCCTTTAGGAAAGACCTCATCTTGTCTCGTGTCAGAAATGCAGGAACTAGAAAAGGAGACATTATTAATTTAATATTTTAAAAATTTAAAAGCTTTGATAAAATATAGATTTATATAGACCAGTGATGGCAAACCTTTTCGGCACCGAAAAGGGAGCACTTCATGCGCGCGCTTGTCTGGGCCGTGACAAGGAAGAGAAGCTGCCCAGGGGGCATGCACACGCCGGAAAATGAACTTCCGATTTCCGGCACGAGCATGCGCGACAGCCAGCAAATCTTCCGGTTACTGCCGTGTATGTGCATGCGCCAATCAGCTGGCCGGCGTGCTTGCTCACGCTGGAAAACGGAAGACCAGCTCTTCCGATTTCCGGCACTGCCGCACGCAGAAAGGCCAGGTGATTGTCACATGTGCATGCGCACCAGAAACCCGGAAGAGGAACGGGTGACGCCGTGCGTGGGAGGCGACATGGCTCCACGTGCCACTTCGGGCATGCATACCATAGGTTTACCATCACAGATATAGACCTTACTGCCTGGCTCTTACTCCAGGTAATAGGGGTCAGCTAAGTGGGAGTCCCGTCTTTGAGTTGGTTGCCATTTTGCATTTTACTTTTGTAAGAGCCATGGTGGCACAGTGGCTAGAATGCAGTATTGCAGGCTAATTCTGCTAACTGCCAGCAGTTTGATCCTAATCGGCTTGAGGTTGAATGAGGACCCAGATTGTTGTGAACAATATTCTGACTCTGTAAACCACTTAGAAAGGGCTGCAAAGCACTATGAAGTGGTATATAAGTCTAAGTGCTATTGCTATTCATATCTTTATTCTTATTCTTATTCATCACACAGTCAGCCAGATGTTCTGTCTGGGTTTGGCATTTTTGTCCACCCATCGAGTCCTTACCAAGGACCTGGGATAGGCAGATCTGGATGTTTGATGGTGTTACAGATATCGTCGCAGGATGGAAGCTGTTCCAAGTATAGCCGCCTTCTGCAATTGACTGATGGTGAATTTGTCAATGCCAATGGTGTTCAAGTAGTGCTCCATTTGTTTTGGGAGTGCACCTAAGGCGCCTATTACTATTGGTACTACCCTTGTTTGCCTTTGCCACAGTCGTTCTATTTCTATTTGTAGGTCTTTGTATTTTGTTATATTCTCCAATTCTTTCTCTTCTCTTCTGCTGTCTCCAGGCACTGCCACATCTATTATTATTATTATTATTATTATTATTATTATTATTATTATTATTATTATTATTATTATTTTATGTTGTGTGCCACCCAGAATCACACTGACTGAGCTGGGTGGCCTTATCAACCTTGAAATATTGTAAAATAAAAATAAATAATTAAATAATTATTATAATTTGTTAGTACTTTTCAGTGTTCCATATATTTGTTTATATTTCTCCTTGAATTTGTAAAAGAACAATCAGAAAAACAAAACCCTGAAAGGCTGCTGGTGGTTGTAAGAGAGAGATAGTAGTGAAGGAAGATTGTTGGTGAAATACATCAGTAAGTGCATACTGCCCCTTACCCAGCATGGGTAAGCCCTGTGGCAATTAAAATAATATAATAAAACACCATCAAACCTGCAATTCAAAAGCTCTTCTAAGGGGTTGCAGATTGGATATATCATGCTAATCTATTTAAAAGATGTGATCTTCTTGGCCTTTAAACCTTGACTATGTGATCTTCATGGCCTTTAAACCTTGTGGGCTGAATCCCTGCTTAAGATATAGTAGTAAGAGGAAGTGATGAATTTGAATTACTAGTCCCATCTGTTAGCACTATCATATCTCTTCTTTGTACCCAAAAGGACATCCATCAAATGCTGTTTGAGGTTTTTTGCTACTACAGCTGTGGCTTCTCTTTCATAATCAGATCTCCCTATACTGGGCATACAACTAAAGAGTTTGCTGCATCTCTTCCTACCTGTCCTGCTAAAGAATGAATATTAAGTGTATATATAGTACTTCTGATTTGGTTGGGCACAAGTTTTTGGAGGGTGCTGAGGCACAGAGTAACAATTGCTAATGTGATATATTTATTTTGATCACAAAGAAAGAATTATTTCCTTTCAGTTTCCAGGAAACCTGATCAACTGGGCAATGGAAGGCCAATTCTGGTCCATACACTGGCTAGTCTGTCAGTGGTGAGACCCAAATAGTTTCTTTATACAGAGATATGCAGTCTTGGTATTCATTCCAATGGTGAGAAAAGAAAAACAAATCACAGATTGTTATTGAGCCCTGGGAACCCAAAATGGCTAAGTTCAGATCTTTCAGCCCAGAGCTGCATCTGTTCTGCAATGTGATTATGAAGATGAAAACAAAAGGGTAGGATTATACAGTTCATGGGACCAGTTAGCTGAAAAATGGCCATTTTAGGCTATTAGTCTGATTTCTGAATGCAGCAGCTCTGTGTTAGAGGTTCTCTAAAACATAATGTCCATCTTCTTTAACTCTCTGAAAGACCCTATACGGTGGAATATTTAATCAACAATCTGATCTCCTGAAAATCTTAAGAAAACATTGCCTTTTTGGTACAAGTTGTCTGGAGGTATGTGAGAAAGAATTACATAATATAAATACACATACAATCTTTTTTAGAGTATAATGGAAACCCTGTTTCTGAGGAAGCTGGCTGAAAGAAAAAAGAATAGAAGTTGCAAATTATATCGGTGCGTGAAAAACAATATAATAGGCCACTTCCCATTAGATCACTATCACTTTGTATCACTTGATCGATCAAGTGTATATTTCCAAGCTAATCTGGGGGGAAAATATAGGTACCAATCAAAATCTCTGCAAGTAAATCTTAGTAAATTATCAGAGCAGTTCTCTTGTCCTATTACCTGAGATCTTTTAAATGAGAGATGATGAAATTCATTTCTGCATGCATAACATGTGATCTGTCTTTGAATTATGGCTATTTCCTCAGAACAAATGGAATTATCAATGCAAAGAAACATTCTAAGAGAAATGTGTCCTATATGTGCATTCCTCTATGCTAGCTGAGGAATTCTAGGAGTTGAAGTCCAAAAATCTTAAAGTTCTCAAGGTTGGAGACCCCTGTTTTAAAGCATTGGAAGAGGGATGCTCCCACATATTTGCCATTTGAAGCTATTTACTACGTACTTCTTGCCAGTGTTTCTGTCTGTTCTTTGGACATCCTCTGTAAAAGCCAAGTTAGAGAATACCGAAGCTTCCTTCAAGTTTAAAAAGACCGTGTGAAGGAGAACCATACAAACCTCTTTTCCTAGAGGAGAAAGATTTAGACTTTCAGACACCAAGTGTGACAGTCCAAAAGGGACTTTTTATTTATTTATTTATTTATTTATTTGTCAAACATGTACAAGATAGCAGGTATAGGTATAATCATAAACATAATCAAAGTGAATACAGATAGATGAAGACAATAGGACAGTAGGACAGGGACGGTAGGCACGCTGGTGCGCTTATGCACGCCCCTTACTTTAAGAACACAGACTTCCCAGCTGTAGGGAGGATTCAATAATGTACTCAACCACCATTCAGAAATCAAGAAAGTGGATCAATGGCACTGGAACAGGGCTGGTCTCTATGCAGCCCTTACTTGACCATGACTTAGACTTATATACAGCTTCACAGTGCTTTACAGACTTCATTGAATGATGCCTACATCAGAAAATCACAAATATAAAGTGGGTTTGGGCTTTAAGGTGTCTGTTTCATTTCCAAAATAAATTTCATTTCCAAACCAAATTCTCCTTAATTTTTGAATATGGAGATTTGATTCTAATTAGCTATATTCCCTCTGCCCCACCCTATTAGTCACAGACCAAGTGAGAATTAAGTTTTAATAGGTTTAATTTAAAAAAAATATTTTTGATATGAGCCTCATATGTCACAAAATAGCCACTTATCAGAGGGGAAAGTGCTAATCATGCGCTGCTGAGTTGCTTAGCATCTAAAGACACTTTCTCCTATACTTTTTTGTCTTTGCTTTTTTCCCCAGGGCATGGGACTACAATTTATTTATATTTATATATCAAATTTTATTTACCACATTTCAAATGTCTGCCTATCTCCAATTATTGCTTCCATATGTAAAGAATCCTAGGGGTGGATACTATTTTCTTGCAAATAAAGCTGGTACTACTAACAGGCAAATTAAAATACAGGTCTACTGGAAACACTGCAAATCCAAAACATAGTTCATTAGCATCATGTTGCCTACTTGTTATTTTATAGTCTTGCCAGTTTAATATAGTATAGTATAGGAAGATATGGACAACAGAGAAGAGTATGGCTCTCTTACTTATTTAAAAGTAGTCCTTGATTTATGACAATTGAGCCCAACATTTCTGTACCTAAGCGAAACAGTTATAGACTGAATTTTGCCCCATTTTATGATATCTCTTGCCAAAAATGTGAAGTGAATCTGGCTTCTCCATTGACTTTGCTTGTCAAAAGGCTGCAAAATGTGATCACATGACCCCGGGACACTGCAACCGTCAAAAATATGAGTCAGTTGTCAACATTCAAATTTTGATCATGTGACCGGGATGTCACAGGGATGCTGTAACACTCGTGTGAAAAAGTGTCGTCACTTTTTTCAGTGCCGTTGTAACTTGGAACGGTCACTAAATGAACTGTTTTAAGTTGAGGATTATCTGTACATAGAAAAGTCTTATTTTGAAGAGTTTTCCAGGACAAGTCTATTTTATGCAGAAAGAGCCATAAGAAGAAAAGGCATGAGATTGTTTTAATTAATCAGTGGAACAACCTGCCTCCAGAAGTTGTAAATGCTCCAACACTGGAAGTTTTTAAGAAGAGATTGGATAACCATTTGTCTGAAATGCTATAGGATTTCCTGCCTAAGCAGGGGGTTGGACTAGAAGACCTCCCTTTCAACTCTGTTATTATATTCTACTCTAATAAATAGGGTGAGATCAACGAGGCTTATTATTTTCCAAATGTGACGGTCTATTCTATTCTATTCTATTCTATTCTATTCTATTCTATTCTATTCTATTCTATTCTTCTAATTATTTTGTTTATTTTGTCTCCCATCTCGCTGTGAGGTGATTAACAATTGGGAAGCAGTCTAAGCAGCACGGGCCTAAAGCACCATTGTAGTTACTGTGTCAAGATGTATAGGGAGTCCTTGACTTACAACCATTCATTTAGTAACCATTCAAAGTTACAGTGGCACTGAAAAAAGTGACTATGACCGTTTTTCATACTTATGCCATCCCCACAGTCACATGATCAACATTTGGGCACTTGGCAACGGGTGTGTATTTATGACAGTTGCAGCCTCCCAGGGTCATGGGATCATCATTTGCGACCTTTCCAGCCGGCTTTCAACAAGCAAAGTCAATGGGGGAAGCCAGATTCGCTTAACAACCACATGAATCACTTAAGTGCAATGATTTCTTTAACATCTGTGGCAAAAAAGGTCGTAAAACAGGGGCAAAATTAATTTAACAACTGCCTTGCTTAGCAACAAAAATTTTGGATTCAATTGTGGTTGTACGTCAAGGACTATGTCTATTACGTTTCGATTTAAATTAGGTTCAGGGGGCAAACTTTGGAGCCTTTTTTGCGCATGGCGGATCTAGAGAGACAGAATGGGTGTTCCAAATCTTGCAGATGCTAAAGGAAGCCCCTATTTCCTAACACCCCTCCCCCAAATGGGCTTTGGCCCCACCCCTTTTTAGAGCCTTTGTCATGCCACTTAAGCTTTACATGGTCCTTGAGCAAATAGAAGTAGCACACTTCTGATTAAAAAAATACTTCCCCCCCCCACCTTCCCTGAAGACTTACAGGTTACTATATAAAAATCAATCTCCCCCTTTGTCTGCGCTTGGCCTTATGTAAGAGACCACCTGAAGAACAGGGAGAACGCTTCGTTGGTGTTTCTTATGAAGGTAGATTGAGATCTGCTAATAAAGGGCCACTCCAGTGGTGAAATCCAATTTTTTTTACTACTGGTTCTGTGGGCGTGGCTTGGTGGGCATGGTGTGGTGTGGCTTGGTGGGCATGGCTTGGTGGGCGTGGCAGGGGAAGGATACTGCAAAATCTCCATTCCCACCCCACTCCAGGGGAAGGATACTGCAAAATCCCCATTCCCACCCCACTCCAGGGGAAGGATACTGCAAAATCCCCATTCCCTCCCTACTCCTGGGGGAAGGATATTGCAAAATCTCCATTCCCACCCCACTCTGGGGCCAGCCAGAGGTGGTATTTGCCGGTTCTCCGAACTACTCAAAATTTCCGCTACCGGTTCTCCGAACTACTCAAAATTTCTTCTACCAGTTCTCCAGAACCTGTCAGAACCTGCTGGATTTCACCCCTGGGCCACTCCAACCATTAAGCTGAATGAACCAGTTATCTTAGGAAATTAATTTTGAGAAACACAAAAAAGTTTTCGAAGACGTTATTTAATAGCTAAGAGGAGAAAGAGATAATTTTGGTAGCCTTTTAAATTTTAGTTCAGATGCCAAAATACTGTGACTGTCTTTTATAGGGAATCTTGTGATTTGAGATGGAGGTAGGGAATGTCTTGGGCATTGGGGTGTAGTGTCTTGATCCAGCACTACAACCATAACAATAAATTATCCATTGATTTAAAACATTTATATAGCCACCCATCTTATAAACAACTCTGGCAGTTCCAAAATTATTTAATAATTTTTACAGTTAGATAATTAAAAACTTTTCACCTGACCACCAAATGGGACTAGAATAGATTTTTGTGTGAAAAGAATTGTGAGGTTTGTTCCATTACTGAGTGCTAATTTTGAAGCAGGATATGCGCTTAAAGATACTATCTTCCTTTTTAGTGAGTATATGCTTCTCGAGCCACTAGTTTGCATCTACCTCACTTTGGTGGACCTAGGGGTTCTGGTAAAAAAAGAAAGGGGAAGTAGATTCCACAAACCTAAAATTTGCCATCCTGGAGAGAAAAAATATTTTTTTCTTTCTACAACGTACATGCCACATGTATTAAGGAAATAAAAGTAGCTTTTAAAATAGCTACAAAAAATATATATCATAAAAAGCAAGAATATTCAAATCAGCTATTATTTGTTCAGTCTCCTTTCCAATATCCTGCAAATGAGGTTTATTTCGGTGGAGTCCAGCAAGTTCTTCAAAAAGCTTTGATGGATTTATATGGTGGTACTGACAGCAATGCTATAAGGCTGTGATGGCGAACCTATGGCACGTGTGCTGGAAGTGGCATGCAGAGCAATCTCTCTGGGCACGCCAGCCGTTGCCCATTGCTCTTCTGGGTTCTGGTGCACGCATGCGGGCCGGCTAGCTGGTCTTCGTGTGTGCATGCATGCCAGAAACCGGAAGACCAGGTGACCGGTGCGCATGTGCTCGCTGGAAAACGGAAGCTCAGCTTCCCGGCACGTGCATGCATGCCAGGGAGCTGCTCTATGGGAGTTGAAGTCCACAAGTCTTAAAGTTGCCAAGGTTGGAGATCCCTGGTCTATGGGAGTTGAAGTCCACAAGTCTTAAAGTTCTGGGAGTTGAAGTCCACAAGTCTTAAAGTTCTGGGAGTTGGAGACCCCTGGTCTATGAGATTCCAAGTCTGCAAACGCCAGGTTTACGGGGGTT
>QLTV01000775.1:4894224-4911876 GCA_003457575.1 Thermophis baileyi | reverse complement strand
ATTTTCTTTGTATGCTGCTGCCTTTGTTAGTTTATAATTTTGGTCCCATATTCTTTCCCAATATTTTAATTCAATTTGATATCCGAAATTTTGTGCCCATACTATCATTGTTTCTTTCACTATTTCCTCCTCCAATTTAATGTTTAGTATATAATTGTAAATTTTTGATATCATTTTTTCCTCCGTTCCTAACAGTATTTTATCTAGTTCTTAATAATTCCTCTGAAATCCAAATTGATTTGCATCTTTTTTATATTTCATTTGTATTTGTAGATATGGCCACCAATCTATTTTTATCCCTGTCTGTGCCAAATTATCTCTGGTTTTCAAATTATTGTGTTCATCAAGTAGTTCTTTGTAGATGATTTTTTTATCTAAGTTTATTAAGTTGGGGTATATTGTCGCTTCCTGCGGAGATATCCATTTAGGTAATTCTATATAGCAATTTTTTTTAATCTCGATCCAGTTATGGAGTAGGGTTGCTCTGATTTGGTGTCTTTGAAAATATTTGTGATTTTTATGTTTATCGTCCCATAGAAAGCTATGCCATCCTGTTTGTAGGTCAAATCCTTCTATAGTCAATATTCTTTTATTTGTAAGTACTACCCATTCTTTCAACCAAGTCATTGTTGCCGCTTGATGATAGATCTGCCAATTTGGTAGTCCAAAACCTCCCCTTTCTCTTTTATCCTGTAATATTTTTTTCTTAATTCTTGCTTTTTTCCCATTCCAAATAAATTTCAAAATTGATTTATCTAAGTCTAAAAAAATTTTTCCCCCTAATTTTGTCGGTGCCGTCTGAAATAAATAATTGGGAAATGTTCATTTAGACCAGGGGTTTGCAACCTTAAACACTCAAAGAGCCATTTGGATCCGTTTCCCACAGAAAACAAAACACTTGGAGCCACAAAACCTGGGTGGGTGTGGCCAACTAACTCCCACCCAGTCACATGACCCCCAGCCATGCCTACCCAGATTTCTGTGGCTCTGTGTTTCTCTCTCGCTCTTCCTCCCTCATTTGTTTTTCTTTTTCCTCTTTCTCCCCTTCTCTCATTTGTTTCTTTTCCCTCTCATTCTCTCCCTCCAGCTCTCATTTCTCTCCCTCTTCCCCTTTTCTATGTTTCTTTCCCTCTCTCTCCTTCCATCATTTCATCTTTCTTTTTCTCCTTCTCTTTTCTTTTTCTTTTTCTCTCCTTCTCATGTTTCCCTCTTTTCCCTCTCCCTCTCTCCCTCCAGCTCTCTCATTTCTCTCTCCCTCTCTCCCTTCTCTCCCTCATTTTTTTCTTTTTCCTCTCTCATTCTCTCTCTCCATCATTTTCATTTCTTTCTCTTTTTCTCCCCTTTTCTCTCTCATTTCTCTCCCTTGCGCGCGCACGAATGCACAAACGGGGATACCCTTTGCAAGCGAGTGGAGCGGTCCCGCCAGTGGCGTTGATTGAAAAGTGTCCTCTGGGCGGCTTTATTTTATTTATTTTATTTTTATTTATTTATTTGTCAAACATGTACAAGATAGCAGGTATAGGTATAAACATAAACATAATCAAAGTGAATACAGATAGATGAAGACAATAGGACAGTAGGACAGGGACGGTAGGCACGCTGGTGCGCTTATGCACGCCCCTTACAGACCTCTTAGGAATGGGGTGAGGTCGACAGTAGACAGTCTAAGGTTAAAGTTTTTTGGGTTTGGGGAAGAAACCACAGAGTCAGGTAGTGAATTCCAGGCATTGATCACTCTGTTGCTGAAGTCGTATTTTCTGCAGTCGAGTTTGGAGCGGTTTACATTAAGTTTGTATCTATTGTGTGCTCGTGTATTGTTGTGGTTGAAGCTGAAGTAGTCATTGACAGGTAGGACATTGTGGCAGATAATTTTATGAACTACATTTAGATCGGTTCTAAGGCGACGTAGTTCTAAGTTGTCTAAGCCCAAAATTTCAAGTCTTGTGGAATAAGGTATTCTGTTGCAAGTGGAGGAGTGGAGGACTCCTCCACTTAAATCTCGCATGGGGGACTTTCACCACCCGGACGCTTTTCAATCAACGCCGCCGGCAGCACCGCTCAGCTGGAGGAGTAAAGCAGCTCAGGGCAGTGGGAAAAGGGGGCTGGCCCCACTGAAACTCGCATGCCCACCCCGGGGATCGGGCTTCGAGAAAGCCAGAGCGCCCTCACCTAAGATGCTCGCTGTCAGCTGGTCAACCCGCCCGCTTCACGTGCCTTCGCTGCGCTTTGGTCAAGCCCAGCTGCTCACTTGATGGTATCCCCACTTGTGCGCACCCTCCCGGCCCCGCAACAGCCGGCCAGGGGGTCACATGAGGGTCGTCTTCGGGAAAGCCTCCACTGCGGCTCGTGCTCTCTCCTCAGCTGTGAGCCTGTCCCCCTTTCTGTCGTACCATCCTCCCAGATCCCATTCCCACCCCGCCAGCCCTCGTGTTAGTGAGGTTGGTGTTGGCCATGGCCGGGTTGGGCCAGTGTCTCGGGGCAGAGAGCAGGTCGCGCGACCGGGTCAGCAGGGGCAGGAGAGGTGTCAGAGCCACATGCGGCTCCGGAGGTGTGGGTTGCCAACACCTGATTTATGTAGAATTAAACAACTTTTTCCAACCTTGTACCAAGGCATTATGGATCTTTTAGCCCACCATACCCAGAGGGCACCTGATTGGGGAAGTTTGAATTAGAGGTCAACATCTTTCTATGATCAGTAAGCACTGAGATTACTAATGAAATATTTTCATATTTTCAGGCAGATTAATTCTGGCTGGTAATAGATGTTTGCAAGCTGTTCTTACAGATATTTTTCAATTTATGCAAACTGAGGATGTATATATTATCATTGATTGGAATAGTGCCTACTAGATGTATTATGAACCCATGTCCTTTCTAATTTGTGAAATCTGTTGAAGTGGAGCTAATGTGCTGGACCATAGATATTGCTAACAAAGATGTTCTTCCAGCTATATTATTATTATAGAGTTATTATCAAAATGATTCATTAAATCTTCCAGAATGATGTAATTTCTAGCCAGATTTGAGCAGTCTATTATTTGTGCAAAATGACTAAGCTCTGTTTGAAACTGAAACTGTCATGATGACCTAAGTCAAAAGAATAATTTCCAGGCAAACAATCTAATCATACCATATAAATTAATAGCAATTATAGCTGCTCATAACATCAAACAGGAATCTTGTTGGAATTATGTTCTACGATCACTACCTCTGGTCTGAATTTTAAATAGAATACAGCATACCATTTTTCTGAGATTTATATCAGCTTGTTTGCAATGATCATTTAGGAGAGTTAAATTAATGTTGAATTTGGTCCAAAACAAGTTGCAGTCTACAAGTTTAAAATCCTTCTAAAATGCTATTTGCATTATCCTCAGGGAAGTCCACTACAGAGTCCTTTCAGCAGTTCCAAGAAGGCTCCACACCCATTTATACTACTCAGGTGACCCTGAGGACACAGATAAACCTCCAAGTGGCCTCAATGGCTCTCTAAAAGAATGCAAATGATCAGCTGTCTGCAAGGAATATAAATCCTTCCATTCCCCACCATCCAGTCAGAGCTGAAGCAGCTTCTTGGATGAGAAGCGAAATGTCTTCAAAGAAAAACAAGAAAGTCTGGTTGCCTCTTGAAAAAGGCACCTTTGTAACAACCATGACCTGGATGACTGAGAATCTCCATAGACATCTCCTCAGGGAATACCCAATCTGCATTTTATCAGAATAATAACCTGTTACCTCCATTATTTTGTAACTGGAAGCAAAGAGCTTCCTAAGTATTCTATAAATGAAGCAGATGAGACTAGGATTTACAAGGATGGATGCTATGCATGATGCCAATATTGGTCCACTTAGCACTGCCTTGACGCCAGCTTGGAGCAGGGATTCAGGAAGTTCCCAGCTCTGTTACGAGAGATCCAAACCGGAGCTGACACGGACCGATATGCAAATCATAGGGTGTACCCTTTAGATGCAGTCTCTGTCTTCATTCTTTGAGTGTTGCTTTCTATTACAGTAGTATGGATACAGTAACTTTAGGATGCCTTTTAACAGAAGAATATCGTATAGTGCTGTTGATGAAAATCTTTTTTCTTTTGAGTCAGTATTTCAAAATTATGCATTTCGGCAATTCTTTACTAGAAAGCCGCTGCAAATGAAAACTAAAATCAGAGGAGGGAAGCAAGATTCCAGAGATATGAGTACAAGCCTAGATCAAAGCAACATCTGACATCAATCCTACTGCTAAGAGATGTGTCATCTCCAGCTGCTCAGCTTTCTTTTACTGCTACTGAAAGGAGATGGTTGAGCTAAAGCTTTTAACTTATAAGCCAATCTGGAAGTCTTTGCAGATGGGTGGCAACCCCTAAAACTTAGAATAATGTACAAATTATATATTAAGTGTAGGCAATACTTCAGATTTGATAACAGAGATACTTCAGAAAGCACATGAACTATGAGCTTCCTGCTGCAGCCTCATAATCCTGAGATCAGGATTATGTCTTAGTAACTCAGAGACGGGTGTTGTATACTCCGAAACACCTCTTCTCACTCAAATCTAAGTTCCTGTACAGTCCTGTTATATTTAGTGTCATATCAGTGAGAGCAAATTACAAAGCATGTAGGTGCATTACAGAACAAGTCTGGTTGCCTCTTGAAAAAGGCACCTTTGTAACAACCATGACCTGGATGACTGAGAATCTCCATAGACATCTCCTCAGGGAATACCCAATCTGCATTTTATCAGAATAAAAACCTGTTACCTCCATTATTTTGTAACTGGAAGCAAAGAGCTTCCTAAGTATTCTATAAATGAAGCAGATGAGACTAGGATTTACATTTTTTTGAAAAATATTTTACAGTACATACAAAAATACTCTGCATACACTTTTTTGTTTCAATTATATTTTTTTACAAAAGCAGATATTACAAAATTTAAGATTTGAAAACATTATTTACTCCTGGCATATCAGGCCATGGGCTCTGAAGGAAACATGGGTCTGGAAGAGTCAAGTGATCTTCTAGTGGAAGACATTGATTCTAGTGAAGTTGTTCAGAAAACTACAGAAGTCACACTTGAGTAAAACTCATGATTCCCAAATTCCAGTTCACAGAAGATTAAAGAGCACTCATTCACAAGGCAGGCCAAAATAGGGAAAATAATTTTCAGAACTTTCAACATGTAAGAAAAAATGGATTGGATTGCGAATTATGATTTTACAAGGCCCTCTAACAATTCTGAAATTCAAGTAATACACTAACCACTTTGCTTGCATTCCAGTATTGTTGAAGATATGAGTCTGTTTACATTTTTATTTATAGATTAGCATGCAATCCAGCTAAACACTGAAGCATATTTCATTCCCATTGGTTTAAAATTGGAGTGCTGGATGTGTAGAGAGAAGCATCAAAGTTAAATTTACATCTGACTATTATAGGGCTTTAATGCAACTGAACAATGACTGAAATTGTGCTCTAGTTTTCCTTTTGTGAGTCTCCAGGGGAAGCAGCTTTTTGGGGGACATCTACATATATCCCAAATGGATTGTTTTTTTAAAGGAGAAGTACCTCCAATAGATACACACATACTCCTGTGCATTTTTCCACTTTACAAGAACCCCTATGGCGACCTGCTATGCAGATCACCAGCCAGCGCTGCATACCACCGAGACTGGATGTGGGTTTTTGGATTAAAACAACAGTGTTAAGAATATATTTAAGAGAGAGCTTCAGTCTACCTGCACCCCTGTACTGAACTGACATTGATAACAATAGAAATACACCAGGGCAAAGTACTCTGCATGCCAACCCCTTTAGGAAAAAATAAAGGCAAGAATTTTTTTTTTTTTTTGGTTTTTCATAACAAAGACATTTCTGCTGAAAGAACAATACAAGACTTAAAATAAAGCTATGCATTTGCACAGTGAAAATAAAGGTCCAATCCAAGGGAATAAACTTTACACTAGAAGAATACCCACACACCACACATTTTGGAGGAATAGTAGTTTGAAATTTTTACAACAATTATGACAGTGTAACACCTGAAGAGAGAAATCTATAGAAGATTAAGCCATTTTAAACAAGGATGGATGCTATGCATGATGCCAATATTGGTCCACTTAGCACTGCCTTGACGCCAGCTTGGAGCAGGGATTCAGGAAGTTCCCAGCTCTGTTACGAGAGATCCAAACCGGAGCTGACACGGACCGATATGCAAATCATAGGGTGTACCCTTTAGATGCAGTCTCTGTCTTCATTCTTTGAGTGTTGCTTTCTATTACAGTAGTATGGATACAGTAACTTTAGGATGCCTTTTAACAGAAGAATATCGTATAGTGCTGTTGATGAAAATCTTTTTTCTTTTGAGTCAGTATTTCAAAATTATGCATTTCAAACTGAAACTTATTTATATTATTTTCTTTTAAATTATAAGGTTTGCATATTGTTAAATTTATGCATAAAAAAGGACCAGCATACATTTGTTGATAGTGTTTTTTTCCGGTAAGACCGGTCTATCAGGGCAACCTGGTCTACCCAATTATGGGACGGAGCATACTGCTTCGGCTTTCGCCTTTCAGCCCCAATCTAGGAACCTTCACAGGCAGTCGCTTTTGTGACAAACTATTTTTGTTTGTCGCGAAAATAGTTTGTCGCAAAAGCAACTGCCTGCGAAGGCTCCTGGATTGGGGCTGAAAGGCGAAAGCCGAAGCAGTATGCTCCGTCCCATAATTGGGTAGACCAAGTTGCCCTGATAGACCGGTCTCACCGGAAAAAAACATTTAATCTCTCCCCTGGTATAGCCGAAAAAACAAGGAGACCCCGTGGCTTAGAGGTTAAAACATCTACCTAATGTGCAAGTAGCCTGGGTTCGAATCCCAGAAGGGTATGGCTAACTGATGAGAGCTAAATAGCTTGAAATAGAACTGAAATAGATTTCTTTGTCGGTAAAACATAAATTCAACACATTTGTTGATTGTTGCTATAATCTCATTTCGTAATCTAGTACCTTCCTGATACAGGGACACTGGTTAGAAATTTTGGGAATTACTGTCCCTACACAGTTGATGAATATAAAGTGAGAAATTATGTTCCATACTTCGACAACTGTGCATGGTATCCAGAGGTGGGTTACTCCCGGTTCGGACCGCTTCGCCCGAACCGGTAGCAACCCGCTGGTGAAGTCATGGAGCCGGTTCGGTCAGTGCCGGTCCGTGGATGCCACCATCTTTTTTTTTGGATTTTTTTTCGGGGATTTTTTTTGGGGGAATTTTTTTTTTAAAAAAAATTGTTCTTCTGCGCATGCGCAGAAGCCGAGTTGCCAGCACTGCACATGTGCCGCCATCTTGTTTTCAGCTTTTTGGGGGGAATTTTTGGCACTGCGCATGCACGCGCGCGCAAACCGTGCGTGCGCCCACGCGGCGTGGGAGGAAGCGAACCGGCAGCGAGGTAAGTTAGAACCCACCCCTGATGGTATCTATAAAAAATTTCAATTAAATATAATCAGGATTCCACTCAGTACAGCACAGTGTAGCTGGAATTTTGCATACACGATGGGAGTCTTCTTTCTCACCCATCCCCCTCAATCTTTGTAGATCGAGTTGGAAAAATTAAATAAGCCCTACAAGAGAAAAAGGGGAACTAATTCTAGTACTTGATAATTCTGATAGAAAGCTGGAGTGGAGCAGGGCACCTTTTCTGTGAGTTAAAAAAAAGTTTATAAGTGGTTGCAGGCACATCAAAGTTCAAAAGTGAAGCATGAGCATAAGAGCAACAATTGAAACAAAGAAGTAAGCAATAGTCATTAAAATACAATGCCTTTACTATTACCTGGTAAAGCACCGCTATCGATTAAGAGTCAGTCTGATGGAATTTTTAACAACACGAACCATACCACTTGCTGGAATTGGAGAAGATGAATCTGGCAATTCTTTACTAGAAAGCCGCTGCAAATGAAAACTAAAATCAGAGGAGGGAAGCAAGATTCCAGAGATATGAGTACAAGCCTAGATCAAAGCAACATCTGACATCAATCCTACTGCTAAGAGATGTGTCATCTCCAGCTGCTCAGCTTTCTTTTACTGCTACTGAAAGGAGATGGTTGAGCTAAAGCTTTTAATTTATAAGCCAATCTGGAAGTCTTTGCAGATGGGTGGCAACCCCTAAAAATTAGAATAATGTACAAATTATATATTAAGTGTAGGCAATACTTCAGATTTGATAAAAGAGATACTTCAGAAAGCACATGAACTATGAGCTTCCTGCTGCAGCCTCATAATCCTGAGATCAGGATTATGTCTTAGTAACTCAGAGACGGGTGTTGTATACTCCGAAACACCTCTTCTCACTCAAATCTAAGTTCCTGTACAGTCCTGTTATATTTAGTGTCATATCAGTGAGAGCAAATTACAAAGCATGTAGGTGCATTACAGAACACAAAAATAAAATGAAAGCCACATAAATATTAAAAGTCTTCCAGACATCAGTTATTATCTCCAATTTTGTTTCAAATACAAATGTTCACTTAATACCTGTGATCTTTGTGTATCAAAGGTTGGAAGAGTCAGGGTGTCTTTAAGGCTGTGCTAAAAGGAAGAAAAGCATAACTTGTGGGTCAAAATGCAAGTACCACTGGGCCACAGGCAGCAGGTACAAGCCACACTGACGTCACATACATCATGATGTCATTGCACAAATGATGTAATGAATTGCGGCGTTCAATTTATCTCACCACTTACTCTGACAAATGAAACTTGTACAAAGTAATGTAGAGCTTCCCTTCCTTCCCATCTCTGAGTCTTGACACTAATGTCTAGTTTGATATTATAACAGAGCTGAATTTGGATAAAATACACCAAATTATTGAAAGCTATGTAAAGCCAGGTTTAGCCCTTCATGTCACACTTCGAAGACTCAACAAACTACAATCGATCATGTTGTCATGCAACACATCATTCTGGCTTTTCATTCATTCATTCCTTACTTCACTTCATTCCCTAATACCTAACTAAGATAATAGTTCAAAAGGCAGGAATGTCTCCTGAATGTATTGCCAGAAAACAAACTCATAAATTATACAAACAATTAAATTAGCTATAAACCCCACAGGAGGTGAGTGGGCGTGGGGGTGGGGTGGGAGAGAAGGAACATTATTTATGCCGATTAAAGAGCTATTACTACTAAGATCTTCACCCTTATTAAAGTCTGAGCCAATTTGGGTGGTTTTCCCCAAGAGATCACAATCTCTATTTATAGTTATTCCAAAAGTAACTTTCACTTAGTTTGAAGCTTTAGTGCTCAGGGGAGTTTTGTTACCAGTCATGTAACTGTGTCCTCTTTGACAATCAATTTTAACAGTCATGCTGCATTGGAACTTATGCACAGAGACACTTACCTTGTCTACATCTTTTAGCCGCTTAAAACCATCTTCAGAGACTGGTGAGTGTTCTCTCTTATGTGCAGAGTAATTTTTAATAGAACTTATGCCATCTAGGTGTCCCTGGGAATGAGTAGAATCAAGGATGATAGTTGGAGGAATTTTATTTTGTTCTATGGCCATGGAGACACTACCGGAACTTAAAGGCAGAGTTGTGTCTGCTGAAGCTGTAAGATTCAAGCCTGCAAACATTAACATTAAGTTTTATTTAATGGTCCTAAAAAAGAATACTAATTAATTTTGAAGTTAGTATATACAAGAGCCACTACCTGGTACAGACATCGCTGACTGAGTGATGGTCCATGGTTTCTCTTGCCTTTCAGATATTGTAGGTTTTTGAAGGACATCAGACCTGTGAAAAGCAGCACTGGTTAAACGTTTCATGGAGATGAGGAGACATTATGATAAAAGCCTTCCATAATAACATGGGAAAATGGATGGGAATGACTTAATCAATAGATAAGAAATGAGGAGAATGACAATTGGAGTGTATCTGTTTAGAAAAAGTCTATTTGAGATACATGGTTTAAGAGTAAGTCTATTCATAAGCACACATAGAAAAAGAGTGAATGAGGAAACCTGATTATTTATGATGAAAAACTGAGGGAATTCATTAGGGAAATTCTGTATGATTTAAGAAGAGAAAATTTGGAAGCAGAGAAAAGTATTATGTTACACATGTCATCAAAGTCTATGGAGTTATGTTAATGAAAACATATAAAGGGATGCTTGGTAGAATGATGATGGGAAAGAGGCTGTGAGGAAAAATGAATTACTGCAAACATAAGGATAAAGAAAGATAAAGTCTATAGAAAAACAAAGATAGTTGAAAAGAATGAGGTTAAAATGAGGTTGAGGCTAAGATTAAAAGAGAAAGAAAAATGCTTAATGATTTTGATGGAAACAAATAGCTTGAGTAAGTGAAGAGGGCTAAACAAGGAGCCTCCAACATAGTGACCAGAATTAAAAATAAAAGTAATGAGACTATTGAGTGAAAGTATTTATGGAACAAAATGAGGGAATGTTGTTAGAAGCATTTCAGAGATCTTTATGAGAAATTGTGCTCTTCAAAAGTAAAAGTAGCAAAAGTAAACACAAGAATTACCTGGGGTAATTTTTGAAGTGGGATTGCCAGAGTGTCTGACAGAAATTTGACCAAAAAGATGCAAGAAATATCGGTAATCATGAGCAAAAGTTTGGGAAACGTGGTGCGGCTTTATTGAAGGCAATGGATGAGCGGACCAGGTTTTACTCTTTAGCAAGCCTCTGGGAAGCCTGTTCTCCTTTGTTACCAACACAACATAAGCTGGCTCAGGAATGGGCAAATCACACTTTATGGAACCATGATTTTATAGAGCGCTTTTCTGCCTCCCCTATTTTTGCAAAATACAGGTGCTTTAAATCTCTATTTTGCACTTCTTTTGCCTCTTAAGTCCTACTAAATCCCTCAAAGTACAGGCTGAACATTGTTTTCTCCTATTTTGGTGTGTGTGTGTGTGTGTGTGTGTGTGTGTGTGTGTGTGTGTGTGTATTTAGGCCCTTCCAAGGCCTAAAAAAAATCATACTGTTGTGGCCTGTCGGCCGCCGGCCCCTCCAGCAGCCAAATCAGCGGAGGAGGAGGAGGTGTGGGTGTCAGGATCAGCATCAGGGCAACTTGAGAGCTCCGAGGGGGAAGAGGGAATGGAGCTGGCAGAGAGAGAGAGACAGAGGTGGATCCTGGGCCATCCGTCAGCCATCAGATGGAGAGTCAACAGCCCCCAGGTCTGGAGGTAGTAGCGGGAATGGAGCTGACAGAGAGAGACAGAGGTGGAGCCTGGGCCATCCGTCAGCTGTCAGATGGAGAGTCAACAGCCCCCAGGTCTGGAGGTAGTTGATGAAGAAGAGGAGGAATAGCTGGGTCCAGTGCCTGACGCGTGGCTGTGCAGAAGGCAGAGAAGAGGAGAGCAGTGGAAAACCGTGGGCCAATCCTGGGGAAGGAAGAGCCACCACTGCTAGCGAGGCTCCGGGGATAAAAGGCAGGGGGCGGAGATGAATAGGTGTGGCAGACAACTATTCATCTTCCGGCCGGCCGGACTTGTTAGCCTGCGAGAAAAACTTTTTGCCGGGGCTGCTGGCATTCCTAATAAAGGAATCTTTTGAGTTCACGTCAGAGGGTTTGTCGTGTTTGAGGAGCTGGGCCAGAACACATACAAATACCCATACAAATTATTTATTGCTCACATCTTAGAAGTAATACTGATGCTACCCATATGACAGATACTTGACACAACCACACAACACCTACCTTTCTATCCCTTTTGAAAAAGATTTACTGCAATATTCCACCACGTTGTTGAATGAGGGAACACTATTGCAATGTGTGGTAACTTCTGCACTGCTGTAAGTGTCCAAACCACTATCATTTTCCATTGTCTTTTTCAACACGACCCCACAAGCATGTCCACCAAGATCAGGCACACTCTGTTGAGATAATTCCAGTTTATAAATACCCAGATCTGTAAATGAAGTATTGTCAGAAAAACCAAAATTTGGACCAACCTTTTTCCTCTTCTGCAAGAAGTCTGCTGGCAAATAAAAATGGAGTTGTTTCTTCCTCACATGAGTAGCTTCAATCTTCATGCCTTCTTTCAACATGTTGATATTGTTTGCCTGCCTATAAACTAAGATCAAAGATGACAAAGTCAAGAAGTTATCCAACAACTCAAGCAACTTTGATCAGCCTCTAACTTGCTGTTCTGCTGCTGCTGGAACAAGGTTCCCAACCCATAAAGCATATATCAGATTGGGTACTACAATATTATCATTCCATCTTTAGGTAATGAAATGAAGCCATAGAGTTCTGCCACATGATCAGTGAACAGAAATAAAGAAAATTATCTAATCCAGTTTATTTTTTGCAATACATATGCATTATGAGTCCTGATATTTCAGCTCCTGAAGACTCTTAGGTTGTCTAATGGTCCTGTCTTACCAGTAGACTTAATTTTACAAGCAGGGTAAAATAGAGGGAACCTAGGGATACAAGCACAATCTTTTTTTCTTCTGGAATCTGATTCTTAATCTGACTCTTAATCAGCACTATCCCTTCTGAAGTGAAAGCCTAGATAGAGAATTAAGCATCAATCTTCTTTAGTTTATTAGTTTGATCATGCAATGAAATACTGAGGCATACTGGACATGTTAAGTATCATTATATGGGAGCTAGTGTATTAGAAACTAGATTTTATAACATAACAACGGCCAGCTGGTTTATTGTCTCCATTAAAGTAATATAAAATGTTTTCTAATAAAGGGCTTACATAACTTAAAACCAGATCTTGTCCAAGATACAAATAAATTAATAAGAGGAAGGGACTGATCTCCCTTCCTACAGAAATCTAGCTTATACAGTTAGAATAGTATATACATGTTTAGCTACACAACTCCTGTAGTCACACAATCTCATTTTGGGCACTTGGCAACTGGCTTGCATTTATAACTAGTTGCAGCATCCCATGGTCACATGATCATGCTTTGCAATGTTTTTTGTTATTTTCTGGTAAAAAAAATGGCAAAAAAACACCCATTGGATAAGCTAGATTTGGTCTTACAACCATGTGATTCACTCAATGACCATCATAAAAACAACTGTAAAATCTAGTCTGGTCACGTGGTGACTCAATTTATGACTGCAATGACATATGATCAAAATTCCAGGCTCAATTGTGGCCATAAATCGAGGACTACCTATATTTTTATATCCAGAAATAAATTTCCTAGTCTGTATAGAGTCAGAGGCAATGGCATGCTGATAATTAATAACTGACACTGATGACTCCATAGCTACTGCCACATTGCTATTCACTGAACAGCTGATCAGTGTGTCAGGTTGGAGACTCATCTTTGCTCTCAAGTGGCTTGTAAAATTCCAGAAAATTTAACAATCAGCAATTGGAAAACTGCTATGAGAAAGCTCCAACACATTACTGGGCAGAGGGCTCCACTTTGGAAAACATATAATATGATCGTGAGTTTTGGCTTTTTCTTTTTTTCCAATGAATGCATACCTAAGTTGCTTACAGCAATGTTCAGCTTTCAAAAATAGCTTCTGCAGCATTTTCTAGGCTGACTGATTAACTACATTTCACAAGGCACTTTTCATCTCTAAATAAAAACCTCATACATTTTGAATAGTGAGCCTATTTTTCTTCCTCTGGGGAAGGACAAGTCCTAATTGGACTTGTGTGAACATGTATCCAGGGGAGTCCATTGTAAAACTCCTATTTAATTCTAATGGCAAAACCAACTACAGAATCTAATTAAATTCCAAGAACATTGCTTGGAAAGATAAATGCTTCACTACAGCATAGTTAAGAGAAACTCCCATTGATTATACTGAACTTTACACTATTGCCAATAATTCCAAGGCTTTAGGGAGCAGATTCATCTAAAAGCAGGTTCAATATAGATAAAAAGGATGTGATTAAAAAGTGAGCAAAGAATGTGTTCTTTTGCAATCAAGAAATCAGGATTGTGTCAGTCCAATAGATTTTAAAGGTATTTAAAAATAGTAAATCTTCGAAAAAAAACTATTTAAAGGAGAAATTTACTTCAGCACAAATTATGCTTCATTTTCAAATCTTCTCTGTGGCCATATTGATGTATTGTTGTAAGCCGCCCATAGTCATTTAGGTGTGATGGGAGGTATACAAATGTAATGTGTAAATCTTCCTTTTCTCATTTTTATAAGCCACCTCATTATGGATGACATTTCACTTGGTTGCCAAGATGTCAGAGGCACTAATGTACACTAAAGTGAGGTATCCATCTGAAATATTGGTCTACTCAGAACAGGACTTTTAAGGAGAGAAAAGTTTACCTGTATCTGTGAATGACTGGATATCATAGGTTAAGTCAACGCTTACACTCTCTGTGTTCTCCAGTTTCTTAAAAATTATTCCCAGAAACCACATTGACACATAATCACTTCTAGAAGGAGAGACAAAAAACAACATATTATCAAATGCTCCAATGCCAGAAGTGTTGTGGGTAAGAGCTAAATGCAAATTACTTATGCATTAGACTGATTTTCTTGCAGAGATTCAGATGTCAACATAATAAAGAACATTATATGTTACAAAGAAATTACGGTCTTTGCAATGGAGAAGAGTTTTGACTTTTATTATTCTAATGAAGAGAAAACAATGTGTTGGGAACCTATGGACTTTATGGAGTACTCAGCTGGGCTTGGACATGCATACCAACCGCATACACATATACCTACATGCCCACATTTATATAAATTCACACATAATTGGACAAGAGAGAGAGAAAACTCAGGCATAAAATCTCTCACTCTCATCCATAGTATCCTCACTGGAAAAAAGAAGGTGAATATTCCCCATCTCACTTTTAATCTAACGAGGTCAATGGAGAGAGACGGTTTTACCAAAATAACTGCCATTTTACATTTATTCATTCTCTACTTGTTTCCTTGCTTTCACTGTATTAATTTTCTGGAAGGCCCTGCTTCTGTAAGGTACAAATAACGACGGAGCTCACACCCTTCACAAGCTCTCCTAGAAGCTCTGGTGTCTGCACTGGGAGGTCTTCCTTGACTTGGAGTTAGCAGGAACAGGGCTTTTAAAAAATTTGCACTGCAGCTGCACCACAGAGAAGTCTGGAGAAGACATGCAACATCACACTAAATGCCCTCAAGGGTTGAATGAGGCTGAATGAAGTTGAATGCTGTAGGGTTCCATACTCCTTTGGCACTTATTATGGGAACCAGGAATATTATCAGCCAGGAAGAAGCTGAACTATTTTCTCATCAGATTCTACTGCAAAACAGTCTGTCTGCCCCTATCCTTACCTGGCTAGGTAGATACAAAAAGAGGGAAATGTGCAAAGGCAAGTTCAAAGTAAGCAACTTTATTCACATCAGTTAGTCCTTCCTTGCAAATACTCTCCTCCACGCTTTTATTACTTTAGGCCATATGCATTTATAAACCTAAGACTTATTTACATTCTAATCCCATTGAATAGACAAAAATCAGCAATATTAGATATTTAAAAAATCCAAACTCCCTTTGAGTCATACTTTATTAGGCAATTCAAGATTACAAAACATGTATATTTTCCAGTCACTAGGAATTATCACTAGGAATTATGGTTTAAAAGAAAATAGAGAGAAATAGTATGTGTCACTGATATTAAAGCTAACTCCGTGTTAATTAATAAAAGTAGGTATGGCTCCTTTTCTGAGGGTGCCCTGGCCTCTTGAGATCTGGAGGGCCTCTACCCTACTAGTCCTTCAGAAGGGCTATGAAAACCTCACATTGGGCAAAGATCAAAGGGAGCCCAAGCAAATGTAAATGTAAAGTAAGTAGGAGGTTTTGGTGCTATGGTTTGACTATATGGTGTTGCTTTGGGGTTCAGTTGATTTTATTTCTTCTCTTTTTAATGAATATCATTGTGAACTGCCTAGGATTTTCATGTATAAGATAGGCAGCCATATAAGTTTTATATAGAAACAAAACAAATAGCTAACTGAAAGTGTGCTTGGGTGAATCTAGGGCTCCCTCAAAGTTTGCTGAGAAGTATAATTAAAACTATTTGACCCAAAGGAACTGAACTTTCTTCAGAACTGAAGAAGCTTCTTGGATGAGAAGCTAAACGTCTTCAAGTTAAAAAAAAACCCAAAGAAAGTTCAGTTGCCTTTTGAAAAGTACCTTTGAGACAACCATGACCTGGATGACTGAGAATATCCATAGATATAAAACTATTTGATAAAATATAAAATCCAAGAATTAACAATGGTGTATCTTAAAGGCTTCAAATCAATTGTGACACAAATCACCTTTATGCTACAAAAGACTAAAGGTGCCTCCCATATAAGCAACATTATCATGTGCCTCCCATATTTTCCCACTGCATACTTTGTCTCGTTATGCAAGGAAACAACTGAGGATGGCAAGACAGACAAGCCATACAAGGCTTTCTAACTAGCAGCGTTAGCCTCTCTTTAAAAGCAGACATCAATACAACACAATACAATAGCGTTGACATTAACTCACTCTTTGTACTGATCCCTGTTTCCACTGAAGGACTGTGGATTTACATGGGCAAGAGTAATAAATTCATTTCTCTCCAAGTGTCCAACAAGCACACGGATTTTAGACTCCACCAAGCCAACCCTACAGAGAGAAAATCAGCCTTGGTTAGCAATGTGTCAGAATGCCAGAACTACCAACTACCTTTGGAAATATGGCACCATGCAATTTGAAGGCACAATGCATGAAACACGAGAGAGAGAGATTTAATATTGGAAAATATTGTTTTCCCCCCAGCATTTATAATTCCTTACATCCACAGGATGAATGCTTATTTCAGAAATAAAAATATCCATCACAAGTTTGAAACACACAAAAATAAAAATCAGTAAATTACAAAACACCAGATAATTAGCACAACAAAACGCTCAGTGTCATATAGCAAATATATTCAAATTAGACTTGGGGAAAAACCGCTGATACTGATTTAGGAGGTAACATCATTTCCTTTTTTAAAAGATTAAGTTTATATATTGTCCATCAGAGTCAAAGTAGTCTTTGGATCCACATTGCCTTTCTTCAGATTGAGATCATAATACATAATCAACCAAAGCTAATCTGATAATCCTCTTGGGCTGCAAAATGTATGGTTTCTGAAAGGGTTTAAATGTTTACAAATACTGCAAATCAGTTGGAGTATAAAGAACAGAAAAATTATCTACTTTTCCAAATAGCTTTTGTATTTTTCACTTTTTAATATTCATAAACAATCAATGCATATATTATATGCATTATATAATGCATGTAATAAAATTATTTGCAAACTGTAGAAAAGTCTTTTATTGATAATTGCTCTGGGGTCATTTGATCTTAATATGCATGTGCTACTTCCCGCTTCCAGAGTGTTGTGAATGGAACTTAAAAGCCGTTTTTCATTTTTAAAGGGTATCAAGAATCAGGTTACACTGCAGTACTTGATCTTCTCCCACAAGAACCAAACTGAGTATGTTAAGCTCTTCCTCAAAGGATCCATTGAGGATCATGAGCTCAGTGAGCCTTGCTTTATTTTTTCCAGTATTTTCAGTTTAAATTTTCCACATGCGCTAAGCTTGTTTAAAATCTATGTTGTGCATTTTACTTTGTTAATGTATTTTATTTTATGCTTTGTTTTACTATCTATCATCTATCTATCTA
>QLTV01000775.1:4873914-4894166 GCA_003457575.1 Thermophis baileyi | reverse complement strand
CTATCTATCTATCTATCTATCTATCTATCTATCTATCTATCTATCTATCTATCTATCTATCTATCTATCTATCTATCATCTATCTAAACTGTCCATATCAGACAAGTGATTCTGGGCAGTGAACAATCATAAAACAATTAAAAATAATTACAGTATAGTACAAAGTTAAAGATGTGTGGCAGCTAAATAAAAATGTTATTGTCAGGGTTCCAAGTAACACCCCCAACAAAATAAGACTCCGAGGCTAGGCATTCCTCAAAGTTCCATTTTATTAGAAATGTCATATTGGCACATTTGGGAAAACCCAAATCTGAAAGCTTCTGAGTTTTCCCCACCCAAAAGAAAGTCCAAGTCCCTGCCCAGCACCCAAATGTCCATCACATGGTTCAACCAATGCACCGTCCCAACTGGAGATGCCTCCCAGTCACACCCCTCCAGGTGCAGGGCAGAGTGGCCTTGACTCTCGGAGAAAGGAATGTTATTTTGACTATGTATTTCCTCATGCAATTCCCCCCTCCCAGTTTCCCACAGCACTAAATGTGGCAGGCCTGAAGATTCAATGCCCAAGATGGTTTCCAGGCCTGACAGTTATCATAAATGTCAGTATAATCAGGAAATTTGGGGCTCTAAGTCCTTCACACACTTAGAGCCCCAAACCACGGCATAAAGCCAGGTCTTCCAAGGCCTATCAAAGGACAACAGGTTGGGGTCATCCTCAACTCTGAAGTGAGAAAATTCCAGGAACAGGAACATTTTAATGTTGCTTTTATGCTTTCACAATGAGAACAAGAAAATATAAGAGGGCAAATCTGCATTAACTACAGCAAGACCTTTGACTAAAAAGTTCATGCCAGAATGTGGAACTCATGGTGTGTCAGAACAGCTGATTACTCTTCAGAGGAACATTTACAATTAATAAGAAGCTACTATGAGTAGTGACTTTGGAAATATAGCATCTCAGTATATGGAAGGAAGTAAAATAAGGATGAATATTGTCTAACTGTCTCAACAAATATAAGAATGACAAGATTCTAAAGATGACAACTGGAACCAAAACTGGAAGTTGAAACTCTTGACCAGGGGTCCCCAAACTTGTCAACTTTAAGACTTGTGGACTTCAACTCCCAGAATTCTCCAGCCAGCTATGCTGGCTGGAGAATTCTGGGAGTTGAAGTCCACAAGTCTTAAAGTTGACAAGTTTGAAAACCTCTGCTCTTGACAGTCTGAGTTACATGGACAAACAAGTTTGTTAGCTGAATGTAAAGAGCTGTCATGAAACGAAAAATGAAAAATGTGGATTTGTGCTAATGATTAAGATGACTGCGTCAACTAGCATGAATGAATTTACAATTGAAAATGAAGAAGTGATTGGGGTACATAGTTTTATTTTCCTTGACTTAAAAATGAAGATGGATAGTTAACCAAAAAATAAAGAGGATGTTAATTGTAGGATGCACTGTGTTAAACAAGATCAGGAAAGATTATGATACTCTTAAAATGAAGATCAGAATATTTAAAGCAAGGTTCTTCTCAGTGGTGATGCATATTTGTAAAAGCTGAACATTGAAAAAAAGTTCACATCTTAGAATCATAGATCTGGAGATGTTGACTAAGAATGTTGGTATCTGGACCCATTAAAGCAAAAATAAATGCCAGGGACGTAGGACGCAGGATTTTGTTGCTCTGTCATAAATTGTTTCAACTCCTACCCTCAAAACAACGCTATAGAGCACTGCACACCAAGACAACTAGACACAAGAACAGTTTTTCCCCGAACGCCATCACTCTGCTAAACAAATAATCCCCTCACCACTGTCAAACTATTCACCAAGGTTGCATTACTATTACTATTAGTCTTCTCATTGTTCCTATCACCCATCTCCTCCCACTTATGACTGTATGACTGTAACTTGTTGCTTGTATCCTTACGATTTATATTAATATTGTTTCCTGATTGTTTATTTGCACCCTATGACAATCATTAGGTGTTGTACTTCTATTCTATTCTATTCTATTCTATTCTATTCTATTCTATTCTATTCTATTCCTATTCTATTCTATTCTATTCTATTCTATTCTATTCTATTCTTCTAATTTTTCTGATAAGATTCAGGATGAATGAATTGAATCAACAAATAAAGCCAAAGAGCACTTACACCTTGGAAAGTTCAAAGAATCCATTAAGTTGAACAATAACAATCTGCCAGCAGGAACAAAGACAGGCAGAGCTACAAGAGTTGACTGTTAACAGTCCACTGTTTGATCACTAGAGAATTCCAGGAGGCAGCCTCAAAGAGTCCAAATGCAGAGCAAGGGTGACAGAAATGCAGGTCAAGTTTTTCCAGTAGGTGACTTTTTCCAATGGAGTTCTTATATAGCCCCAGTGCTAATGTGGCTGGATTAGCAATGTTATCATCATCTCCTCTCAAGGAGGCATGCTACAATATTTGCCTTTGCTCAGTCCTTTGCAGCTACCACTTGTTCTTGAGGGAGGCATCCTACCAGAACCTGGCCCCTGGGTCTCCCTTGTTAAGGTTCATTATGTCCCAAAACTGCTGTAGGTGCTAATTACTTTTTGATCCCTCAAGCTGCTGGTCTGTCTCTTTAGTTTCTGACTCAGGGATTCAGACAAGACCATAATAACTACAGACAACAAAAGGAATCAATTTGTCCATCCTGGATTAATTAACTATTATTTACTCCCTTGAGATTATGTATAAACAGAAAGTCATATTTGAGGCATGCAATGTGAACATACGATAGACTATTAAAAACAACTATTTTGATTGAAGAGAAGAGGAGGAGAATGAATAAAGATAAATAAACCACTGGTGGCGCAGTGGTTAGAATGCAATACTGCACGCTACTTCTGCTGACTGCAATTTGGCAGTTCGAATCTCACCAGGCTCAAGGTTGACTCAGCCATCCATCCTTCCAAGGTGGGTAAAATGAGGACCCAGATTGTTGGGGGCAATATGCTGACTCTGTAAACCGCTTAGAGAGGGCTGTAAAGCTATTGTTATTGCTATAATCAGGATCAGAGACGTCATTGGAATGAATGCCTTTCGAAAAATTATGGGTTCTCAGTGGAGACAATCAAAATGGAGACATTTGTGCTAGTCACCAGGATCTTAGCCCAGCATAAAAACAACTATCTCTATTCAAACCTGTTCTCCAATTGTTTGTATTTGTTTATTGGAAACTAAATTTTATTATGGGATGACATGTAACAATTCTGATTTTTTTTTTTAGTAAATGCAGACTGTGTTTATATACTAGGAAAAGCCATAGTTTGTTAAATAAATCATAACTGGCTTGGCTGTACATAGTATGCCAATCCATGAATTATGACTTATGAACCATAATGGATAGTTTCAAACAATGTGTTAAGCCAAAGCAAGCAAACCACATTATGGCTTAGTAGAGTATAATCATAAGACAGATAGTGTGGTTAGAAATTGGACTGACCTGATATTAGACAGGAATTACATGATGGGTGGGCCTAAAACTGGGTACATCCTGCAACTCTCTTGATGTGGTTGTGTGCAGAGAATTTAGCACTGAGAATTTTAGCTTTTTTTCAATGTTTTTATCCTTTCATGCATGTAGACACATCTGAAATTATGTGGTTAAAGCTTGTCAAAATATAGAAGTCAGAGCAAGTGGTTAAATAAATTGAAATCTTAAAAACAACCTGAGTAACTTGCAAAACAATTTATACAGAATAGATGAGATTATGTTGATTTTTCTGCTCATACATTGTAAATAATATTACCATATTATTAATTTGGATACTTGAATGTAAGTTGATTTGGAAAATAAATCTTACTGTTCCTAATGAAGACTCTGAGGGAAAAGACATTTCCCCCCAATTCCTTTCTGAAATGCTTTTGATTTTAAAGTTAGGATTATTATCAACATTTAAAAAATAGGCTTACCATTCCAAATGATGTTCTTCAGTTGAAGAAACAGCAGTCAATACAATATAGTGCCTGGAAAAATAGAGAACTAAAATTTGATATATTTAATAGTTTTAGTTTTAAAACTAAACTATTAAAACTACTGTTAAACTATTTAAAACTGTACCATTCATTCTTCAATTCTTGTTAACTTTATTTATAACACTGTCTCTTCTAAAATCTTCCCTAACCTTGAAGTGTATTGATGTGCTTCTCCCACATTAATTCTCCCTCATGTGTAAGGCTAAGGAGGCTTCGGCATCATTCAAGAGTGGTAGAAGAGCTTGTTTTAAGCAAGAGAGTTTATCAAAAATGGAAAATGGAACAAAAGATACTTGATTGACATAGAGATGAATGCCTAGTACAAATTCATGATTCCTATTACAGGAAATACAGTATAGGGAGCAGTTGAAGGATTAACCAATTCTTGTTTTAGCCATTATATAATATTGATAACCCAAGTGCATGTACATTTCACATTTTGGAACAGCTAATCTCACTACAGCAGATCCAAATAATATTTCCAAAAATTTTGAAAGTGCTAATTATAATTTATAGAGCTGCACAAAAATGTGGTACTTGGTTATCTAAAGGGCATCTTTTTTCTACAAGATGGGTTAAATAAATAAGGTATGTTGTTGTCTCTAAAATTCCTGTGCAGTGCCTAACATATTTTGTTGATTTCAAAACATAATATAAATCTGCACAATGAAAAAAAAATCTACACATTTTCAAACAGAAAATCAATACATTCTTTTTTGTTTACCGAGCATTAGCAGTCTACTATTGGATTAATATTCATATTAGCAGGATAATATTCGGCACTCTATTTGAAGAAAGCAGCTTGCTCTATTAGCCAACATGCCACTGCCACAACCATCCAATATTTGTTATCCGAAGAATTGCCTTACTTTATGTAATGATAAGGCTGGCCTTGGGTGCAGCTGTTTGCAGTTGCATTGCAAGATTAATTAAATTGTTTGGGCGCAGATTATGTTCTCTAACTTTGGTAACATTTGTACCATATCATGGGCTGACTACAGGATAATCCAATACATTTCAAAAATAACAAATAAATATTAAAATTAATAAGGAGTTACCACTGCAAATATATTTCCTAACAATGTTAAATTCCCTACCCTACCCAGCTATCACTAAGCACGTTACTACTGCACCCAGATTTCTTTGATCCAACACATTCAAATTAGTCTTAGCTTTTTAAAATATGCTGTATTTCCATTGTTGTTATTTTAGTATATGCTTTTACCCATAAGATGTTTAGGATGCATTGCTAGCTAAAATACAGAATATTTAGTTGCTGAAATGTGAATTCTGAAACCTTTGGTGATCTTACATACTTATACTTTTGAAAAAAGTTGGGTGGCTCAAGCAGCTTTGGCCAATCCGACTTTCCTTGAAGAATTTCATCTGTAACCGTGAGACCTGTTTAAATATAACACACCTATAGTAAGTGCTTTACAATAAACAGCTATAAGTTCAAAAGTGTCGGTTCCACAAAGGCCATTGAGACTAAGAATAATAGGAGTTCTAAATCATAACAAACCTCATCAAGAACTTTCCTTAACCTCCAGTATCGCATTGTTTTTCCCATTCTGATACTCTTCCCATTGGGGTATATTATAAATAGTGCCTCATTTCCATCTCAACCTTTTCTATTTTTAGGACTGGCATCCTATCCCTAAACTACATGGGAACACTTTGTATCTCATCTTGGACACTCACTAGTGATAAATGGATGTTATCAGAAATAAGAGATGAATATGAAAAGAGAGAAGGGGAATAATAGTTAATTCTGCCCAATGCCCATCCAGACATCAAGATCAAGACTCCCAGTGCCACATTTCTACAATCCTTGAAACAAGAGATGTCTAAAAGAGAGACTTCTCTGTGAATTTTTTTCAGCCCATTCTCTCCTGTCCAATGAGCAATTCTGCTGTCATTTTTAAGAAGGCTATTGTTTTCTCTTAAAATGCTATAGAATAAGGATAGGAATAGGACCAAGCAAAATCAGCAACAATGACATGAATGCTGTTTACTTGCATCAGTAAAGATACACCTGGGAAGAAAGGGAGAATGAAGTCGATCTCCCTACCCCCACTAATCAATCCCTCCAACCCTAAAAAAATTCAAGGAGAAATTGCTCCTCTGTCCCAAAGAATGCCTTTCTTCCCTAAATTTTGCTGAGGTGAAACAGGGGGAAGGATGTTGGGACAAAGTCTCCCTTATCCTTTTAAGAAATGTCTGCAACAACCAGATACTAATACAGAAATAGCTTCATTCATAGGATAGTTTTATCTATTTTTCTATGGCTATTTATCATTGGTTGCTTTTGTAAGCTGCATAGATTCATTTCGACTGAAGTGGTATTATAATAAATAGAAAAATAAATGAAACTTATCACTAGACACCCATCTTTGCGAAAATAACAATATTGATCAATGAAAATGCATTCCTACTAGATTGCCAGTGAACAAAAATGATCCAGAACACTTTTTTGTATCCATTCATAAGAAGAAAATGCAAAACTCTTCAAACAGATTATCCAGGAAATAATAAACTGTTCTTACTCTGACATGCAAAACATAGAGGCAATGGAGATGGCTTACCGTATTTGAATTCTTCCACCATGATTGCTCGGGTTGATGTGGACACATTATATGTGGAGTTCTGCTGTGGATAGGCTGGAGTGATAATGGGCATTAAATGATACCGGTCAGCTGGATTTACCTGTCACAGATAAATGGGTGATTCCATGAAGAACTAAGTTTCAGAATATGAACCAAAAATCTCACCAACCACCAGCTGGCCTTTAGAAAACCAAATATAAATGTAAGTCTTAACCTCCATTTGAAACAGGGGAATATAATAACATCAATCTCTCTTACAGTAACTATTGTCCTTATACCAAAGATAATCCAGGCAACCTATTTTATGCATGTCCAGAAAGTGCTTTATAGCTGCTATCTAAAGTTTAGCATTCAATAGAAAATGCAGAAAAAACACCTTCACTTATCAGGGAATATCCTTTCTCCACTCAGAATAGATAATTGCAAAGCAGCCCAATAAGTCTAAAGCAATTTTAAAAAAATAGCTCAGAATAGAGTATGAATCAAGGACACGGCATAACCACAACATTGATTACAAAGCATATTACACAACAATGTCACAATGCCCTGCATGCATTTTGTCTTGAGACAGGAACATTCAGCTTAGAAGTGGATTTTGTTCCAAACATTAGCTGTTATTCTCTGTGAACATTTCCTTTCCTCCCATGTTGCCCCACACAACTCAAAGACCCTCACAGAACATATAATCTCTTAGAAGAGGAATGGATACTGCAAAGCCCCCCATCAAGAATTGTTACTTGTTGTCATCTCAAAGTGGTGTGCTTTACAAACCCTGGGGTCCCAGACAGGCAAGTTGAGATTGCTCTCTTCAGGTTGTTTCAGCAAGACAGGATTGGGCCATTCCCTGCAAGTAAGAGAGATATGTGGTAATTCTGGACAGTTAAGTTTCTTTCATTCTTTTCGAACACATGCACTGTATATGGCCTCAGAATTTGCTCTGTCCATTATATTAATCTCAAACAATGCTAATATTATATATATAGGCAATCTGCCAAAACTTGAACTACACATAGGAACTCTACATTACAAACAGTAGAAACGTAAGATATGCCTGCCTTCCCCAATATGCCACCCTCCAGGACTACAACAACCATAACTTTCCATCAACACTGCCATGCTAGTCAGAAGTGGATGCATATCAGTAATGTCTAGAGCAGGGGGTTCTCCAGCATGGCTGGCTGGAGAATTCTGGGAGCTGAACTTGACAGAGTCTTAAAGTTGCCAAAGTTGTACATCCCTGCTCTAGAGTTTACCAGGTTGGGAAAGCATTATTTTATACCAATGCCAGCAAACAAATAATAAATTCTACTGAGCAACTCTGTTCTATTAGAACCAGGAGAAAGCTAACTGGAGTGGTATTTAAAAGTGATAAGTGCGCTCTACATGGGGCTACCCTTGAAGAGTGTCCGGAGACTACAATTAGTCCAGAATGCAGCTGCGCGAGCAGTCGTGGGTGTGCCAAGGTACACCCACACGAGTTCCATCCTTCACGAGCTGCACTGGCTGCCGATTGCGCTCCGGTCACAATTTAAGGTGTTGGTTGTTACCTTTAAAGCCCTACATGGCTTAGGACCAGTTTATCTGCGTGACCGCCTTCTGCCACACTCCTCCCAACGACCAGTGAGGTCGCACAGGGCTGGCCTTCAGGTCCCATCGGCCAGACAGTGTCGGCTGGCGGGACCGCGGGGGAGGGCCTTCTCTGTAGCCGCTCCGACTCTGTGGAACCAACTTCCCCCCGAGATCCGTACTAACCCCACCTTACTGGCTTTCCGTAAAGCCGTTAAGACCTGGCTTTTCCGGCAGGCCTGGGGCCAATAATGGACTGATTGGCCCATGTATGTTTGTGTGAATGTTTTATTTTAATATTGATGTATTTTTAAATTGTTTCTATTGCTGTCTTTTTTTATTTACTGTGAGCCGCCCAGAGTCCTTCGGGAGTTGGGCGGCATACAAATTTTGCTAAAATAAAATAAATAAAATAAATATTCTTTCTGCATTCTTTAAGGAGCATGTTTGCTTTATTAATAATGGTTGCCTTCCTGAGACGATCTACCATCCAGAATCTAAGCATGTAAACCAGATGTGTCAAACATGTGGCCTGCGGGCTGGATCCAGCCTGTGATAGGCCCAGAGTTGTCCTATGCCCTGGCCCCAGCCACACCTACCCAGTCAGCTGCGACAATCAGGCCACGCCCACCCAGCTCCCCAAGGGCAAACAAAATCCTGATATGGCCCGCAATGGGATCAAGTTTGACACCCCTGATGTAAACCAATTTTGAACTCAATTCCTCAGAAGAAATTCTATGCCAGATAAATGTTTTCAACGAACCAATTTGGATAGCAGAAGGCAAATCCCTTTGCACAAAAAACTTTCAACTTTCTAGGATGAATACTTATCAGGAAGAGACATGATTTCAAGCCACTTGACTTGCCAATCATAGCTTAGTGTAATGTTTTGTTAGTCTATAATATAACCTGCATTGCTTACACAGTAGAGGCCCAATACATTAATCAAAAGTTGCTTTGGATAGTTGTCTATTCATTTACTAAATAAATAAGTAAATCTTACCACTTTGAAAAAATTAAGAAGAATCTGTGAACAAGGGTTGATGCCAAAGCATTTGGGTACAGCTGACAGGTCCTTGCCACCAGCATGGCCCAAGAAACACCACCAAGGAATCCCAGCATGTTGGAATAAATTCCACGCCCTAAAAGTAGATATTTGGCACCCAGATGTGACTCAGTATTTCAAACAGTCTCATTCATTACACTGGTGTAGGCTATCATGGCTGGCATCAATGAAGCAGTGATGAGCTTTTGGGCTGAATGAAATGTGTGTTCTTTTGCCCTGCCACAGATTCTGGTAAAACATCAGGACAAAAGAAAACTAGACTACAATCATTCAGCCTGCTTTAGTCTGATTTAAGTTAGTTCATTTTCTTTTCTAAACCAGGTAGGTTAAAAGAGATGGAAGAAATAGACAACTGTATTTTCCACTACTTTTATCACCACTGAATAGTTTACACTCAGCGAAATAAGCAGCATTTTGGGTATAGGAAAAAAATTTAGAACATGAGCACAATGCAAAGAAGTGGAAAAACATGACCACCAGCAATACTTCAAAAGTTAAGACAGAACCACTTCACCTCCCTTAACTCAGAGGCTAAACTCTCAACCCCCTTTTAACTAACACAGACTATGAAATCTGATGGCAGATCCCTTGTATCTAACATTGCACAACACTCAGAAAAGCCAAAACACTCAAAAATACTGAAACAGAAGCTTGCACATCAGCCCAAAAACTACATTAACTAACAGTTTTGAGCTCCCCAGCAACAATTTTCTGTATATTTGTCATTGGGACTTTGATTCTAGCAATTACTTTCCTTTTGAAAGTATTCCACCTTGTGGCCATTTGTATGTTATAAGCCAGGCAAGCATGGAAAGGGTTGAATTTAAAAGGCCTCTCTCCTGTTTCCTGCAAACCTGAGTTAGATAAATAGACAGCTCTGTGGTGCTGATTTGCCTCACTTCCCTTTAAGGACAGCAGATGAGCAGCTGCAATTTGGACAATCCAGCCAAGGAAAACAGATTCAGCCCATGGTCTCACTGTCCACACCCCACCAGCTTGATAGTCAAGGATGATGCGCTGGGTTGTACTTCAAGCTTATAGATGGGTTACTTATCTGAATTATACATGCATTTTACAATAGTTTGTTCAATGCCCTTACAAAAGATTCCTTATTCAGTTATCAAATGCAGGATTAATTTGATAATAAACACTTTTTGCTTCGTAATAAGTGGATTTTTAAAGGAATAAGACATTGAAAAAAATATATAAAAGAATTAGCAGGTATATCCAGCCAAGCTTAGCAATAAAATGTTTTTAATAATAGGAAAGATGTCACAGTGATTACTGTCAGTCTCAGCACCCTTCCACCCATTTATCCCCCCCCCTTCCTGTCATTTGGGTCCCTAGACTTCAGCTCTAACAGCATCATAGCAGCACCTATTGCACTAAACATGCAGCAGTCTGAAGTCTGACCATAACCATGTGCTATAAAAGCTCTGGGTGGTTGACAAATGCCATTGTCATCTTGCAATACACAAGTGATTATTTCAAAGCCTTAAAATTAGAATGAATACTAGGGTCCTTGTCAATCAATAGGAGCGCTGATTTACCCCCAGCCTACCAGGTACTTAGGAACCGAAGGTGCAGCAGCACAAGAAAACAACAATCAATGACTTAATAGCCAGCCATCAACATCCTAATTAACTAAATGCTACACACAATCAGGAATCAAACACCACATAGAACAGCCCAGTGCACATATTCTGGAGAAAGAGAAGTTGTCATGGATCTGCATCTGGACCCCTCTCCAGATGCAAGTTCAGAGGAGGAGGGAGAGTGCTTAAACCGTAGGGAGCCTCCTCTAGCATGTGCAAAGGAACACAGGTATTGGTTTAAAAGGTCATGTGTTTCAATCCCTTGATTAAGCTGACATTATGTTTAAAGTTTCTCTAAAAAAGAATGAACTACTTCACTCTCACTGGAAAATATTAATGCCTTTCAGTGTCCAGAAGCAAATAACTTTTTTTCTTGTAGCTAAGGATAACTTCAGAAAATGCTAAGACTAGTCATGTCTGCTATTATATGTACCTTCTAATAATGCAACTTCATAACCGATAAGAATGAGAAAGACACTGAGACTTCTTCAATATTTGGATTGAACTTTTTCAGCAATATGAATTAGGAATTACAGCAGAGTACAGGATATAAAGGGGGACGCGGTGGCTCAGTGGCTAAGACGCTGAGCTTGTCGATCAGAAAGGTCGGCAGTTCAGCAGTTCGAAACCCTAGCGCCACGTAACGGAGTGAGCTCCCGTTACTTGCCCCAGCTTCTGCCAACCTAGCAGTTCGAAAGCATGTAAAAAATGCAAGTAGAAAAATAGGGACCACCTTGGTGGGAAGGTAACAGCGTTCCGTGCACCTTCGGCATTTAGCACTTTCGGCGACAGTGCTGGCTCTTCGGCTTAGAAACGGAGATGAGCACCCCTCCCTAGAGTCGGGAACAACTAGCATGTATGTGTGAGGGGAACCTTTACCTTTACCTTTTACAGGATATAATTTGTACATAATTTTTATAACAAAGTGAGTGAAAATCTAATTTCCAATGAGGAACAGCTCATCATATTTTCTTGGTTATACTACTGAAGAAACTAGTTTCTTGATTCTCACAGGAACCTCAGTGCTACTTGCCAGGCCCAGGAGAGGCTTTGAGGTGACGTAGTAACAGGGCAAGTGCAATATTTCTGTTCTTGATCTTACATAGGACTGTATTCTTGTAACAGAATGACAGAGTTGAAAGGGAGCTTGGAGGTCTTCTAGTCCAACTCCCTGCTTGAGCTGAACACCCTACACCATTTCAGACAAGTAGTTGTCCAGTCTCTTCTTAAAACCTCCAGTGATGAAACACACATAACTTCTGAAGGCAAGTTGTTCCACTGATTAATTGTTCTGTCACTTTTACAATCGGGTGGATGTCCAGCTCAAATACCATGCTTAACTACTTGATGTGGCTTAAAGTAGGTTCTGAGCATTCAACAGGAATGGCAAACACATACCTACCACTGCTTTGCAAACATTAGACACATGTAAATTCGTTTCAGGATCCACTAAATTTATGGTCCAACTACCATTATGAAGATTTGCAGAAAACATTCATATATGACAAACTCACTTGGCTTACCCTAAAGAGTCATTTCAAGGACTATTAAGCCCTGCAGCTGATAGTGCAAAATTTGATGTATTAAGTACTTACGCTTAGCCCACAGTTTAATTGCTCTGAGTGTCAGCCTGAAGTTCTCCTTGTTTGGTACCAAATGAAGTATTTCATCAGTGACTCTGCAACCTGCCGACAAACATTAAAGTTTCAAGTTAAACAGGCAAAGCACCAATAATGGCAAGCAATGGTCTACAGCAGCATTCTTCAGCTCCCTGCTATCCAGATTCAGTACATCACACTGCCAGGAATTCCCGGCCATGTTCAGTAACTGGAATGTAATTTAACGTATCTGAAATATTCCAGGTTGGAAAAATGTTGGTACATAAGGTCTTTGTTTTGCTTAAGTCATCCTGAAAAAAAAAACGGCGAAAACTGGTCTGAAACAGTAATATTAAATGTTATCCCACATAAAAAAAGACAATTTTTGAAAAAAGATTATTTACTCAACACAGTGCATTTTACCATATTTTTTCCCCCATATCCAAGGATTATTCTAAATGGTAGTTCTTTAAATCTAGCTGCTACAACAATCATGCAACATCAATAAGGTTGGAACTCTTTTTAATGTTTTCCACCCATTGCTTCTTGTCCTGCTCTCAGGTGCTTTAGAAAATAGGTTGACCCCCTCTTTTCATGTTGCATGAAAAGTGTTACATGCTATTTACACCTGTGTATGAGAGTTCCATCATTTTTTAAGCAAACTGAATTTCAGAAGTCTAAGATTCAGGCAACCATGCATATAGTAAGCTTTAACCATTAATACAGAATAACAGAGTTGGAAGGGACCTTGGAGGTCTTCTAAATCCAACCTCCTGCTCAAGCAGGAAACCCAATACCATTTCAGACATATGGCTGTCCAATCTCTTCTTAAAAACATCCAGTGTTGGAGCACCTACAACTTCTGGAGGCAAGTCATACCACTGATTAATTGTTCTGTCAGGAAATTTCTCCTTAGTTCTAGATTGGTTCTCTCCTTGATTAGTTTCCATCTATTGCTTATGGATGGAAATTAATGGATTGATCCATTCCATACATTATCACATGAAACACTCAAAAGCACACATTATTTGAACATCACTGTCCAGCTGTTGTTTCATAGGTTTTGAGAAGACAAGACAGTTATTCTTAGCCTGAGTCCTCAAGCCAAGTTATAAAACTGCATGAAGATACCAGACTAGGGAAAGCTTTGAAATTACCATTTAAACTCCGAATGCATCTGATATCAAGGGTTCTCAAATGTGCATCATCCCTAAGGTCCAGGCTATCTGAAATGCTTGGCAGGGGTAGTCTTGCAAAGACCAGATCAATCTAAAATGTAAGAAATGAAAATGGTATCTTAGCAGTAACTCTAACAATGTGCTACCAAGTAGCAGGCGTTCTGGCTCAGAAGGTTGAAGAGACATCTCACAAAATTCCATACACATAGCCTGTGTAATATTGTACTGCATCACTCTTGCAATTCATATGCATCTCTTCTGGAACTGTAAAAAAAAGGCTGCATAATGTCAGCCACCGTGGCAAACTGCTGCATGCTCATTACACTTAGTACAGTCAGACTTCAGTTTTGCAGGACTTACTTCTATATTCCCCATACCCTCAAGATTTATCAGCTGAGCTCAAGGCTGTGTAAATTGATAAATTTCTTCTCTATTTCATATTTGCATTAGTAAGGCATAACCTAGTGTTTAAAAGTTTGCTTCTCAGTCTGCTAACGTATGACATAACATATGATCTTGTATATATCTTCCTTTAATTTACATATATGTCAGGGTACCAAGTATCTTTTAATAAATGCAAATCACTTTACTTTTTTATGTTGACACAGAAATGCCTTATTTCCAATTTCCAAGGAGAGCTATTTTTCATTTGCTTGCAACTTTGTTATCGTACTATTAGTATTGTTTATTTTCTAATGCTTTTCTTTTTGATTACTGACCAGGAAAGATAAATGTTAGCTGAATTTCTTTTATGCTAGCAATCATGTCACTGTGAAGACCAATGGAAACCTAGTCCAAATTTGGTCCCAGTGGAATTTGGCAAAATTCTGTTACCTCAGTGCTCAAGCTAAGTGCCAAACCATTCCTGATCTAAGCTTACATCTCTTCATTCACACTTGGAGAGATTCTATATAGCTATATGTCCACTTATCCAAAGATCACTTTAAGAACAAGTTCTCCACTTGAAAAGGACCAGTATCATCAAATTCAAATTTCCAGCAGAAGCTGTCTACAGTACATAAAAGGATAAAAACTATATTTACCTCAATACCATCAAATTCAAACTTGATTACTGGTACATATGCATCTTCTACTGCCTGTAGGAAGGATTGAAAAACATTTACTTGAAATAGTTTTGAATTATTTCACTGCTTCCAGAATGCAGATATGCAACACAATCATCGATGTAACTTTTCCTAAAGAAAAACAGAAGGCTCAGAAATCTCAGCCTCCCCAAAGACATAACCTTTGAATACCTCAATAAAAAGCAGAATCTATCACATACTTTTAAAATAGCAAGTTTGTTTTTATTAAAACAAAATTTAAGTTGTACCAGCACCCCATGTGTCAGGATTCAGATTATAAAAGATTATAATAATCCTAGGTTCTATATCCCAGACAAGATGTAAGAAAGTGCCTTCTAACAATTAACAGAATAAGAGTTGGAAGGGACCTTGGAGGTCTTCTAGTCCAACCCCCTGCTCAAGCAGGAAACCCGATACCATTGCAGACATATGGTTGTCCAATCTCTTCTTAAAAACCTCCAATGTTGGAGCACCCAAACTTCTGGAGGCAAGTCGTTCCACTGATGAATTGTTCTAACTGTCAGGAAATTTCTCTTTAGTTCTAGGTTGTTTCTCTCGATTAGTTTCCATCCATTGCTTCTTGTCCTGCCTTCAGGGGGGTTGGAGAATAGGTTGTCCCCCTTCTTCTTTGTGGCAGCCCTTTAGATATTGGAAAACTGTTATCAAGTCACCCCTAGTCCCTCTTATTAATTAACTACCCATATTATTAACTACTCTTGAACGGCCCAGTATCCCTGGATCTTCAAAAAAAAAAAAATCCTGACAAATTCATCTTCAGAAAAACTTAACTGGCAAATACAGGCAGCCTTTCTATAAAATTGCTTAGCTATAGCAATATTTTTGCTTTCTCTTATTCATGCTTCTGTACTTGGGAACTTCCCAAAGCTAAGGAAGCAAGAGAGGATGAGAAATAAAGCTTTCATATTGTGGCAAATCTCCTGGGTTCACGCCATTAATTCAAAGTTGTAATTATTGATGCAATAGAAAGAAAATGAATAAATAGGAAATAAGCAGGCTAACGACTTATTTTAAATTGAGCGTCTGCCTTTGCTGCCTTCATTTTTGGGAAAGTACGTCTTATATGTCCCTCTAAGACCCAGAACAGCTCCTAGATCATCTTATTCCATCTATCATAAATGGCTTGTCCTAAGAAGGCAGGGAAACATTTCGAGCGGTGTTTTTTAAATGTACAACTTTAAGATACATGGACTTCAAACTCCCAGAATTTTGCAGCTAGCAGGGGAGAAAGTCGAGAAACATTAATTTGGAGCATAAACCTGAATGAATCTAAACTCCAATTGATACAAAATACAACATGTTTACACATTTTTGTATCCCTTCAATACAGCCTTTCTGAACCTCTCAAGGCTTGTCAATAAACAGCTTTCACACAGTGCTGCCCAATCATCAAGTGAATGACATGCACACCTGAGATGGTTAAAGAAAGACAAAGTGACTTACTCTCAGATTTCTGATGCCATCTTGGAGCTTTAACTTTTCAAAAAATGACTGGAAGAAGTCTGATCTTTCTATCTGTCTAGGGGCTACACAAAGCGCGTCTATGTCAGCACCTACCGAAAAAAAGCCATAGCAATTAGTTGATGAAGATGAGCATGTTCACAGTTCACGACTGTTTATAACAGCCTTTCACAATCTGATAGTCTATCCATGCCAGCTGCAAATTATGTAAATAATTGTAGTCCAATGTATCTGGTAGATCTTACCTTTGGTGTGGACTCCAAGCCGATAGGAACCAAATGTGAATATTTTGCCACCAGCTCTGGATGAGATTGAAGATGGCAAGTTCTACAGTAAAGTAGGAAATAGTTTTACTTTGAAAAAATAAGTCAGTCAGTGATTCCAATAATGTATACAATTATATTTAACATGTGCACACATAGAGGTACAACAGTGTTTCCACTAGCTTCCATTTTTTAACAGTTAACATCTTCATCAATCCTCCTATTCCAGAAGTATTTCAATTATGGTCATTATTCCCAACATGTTTTGCCGTCAGTGGTAAGATGGCAATGGTCTTAGCTAAAACTGTTTGCTCTTCCCAGAAGTTTCTTATGCAACTACTTTTTAAATTTTCTTACTCTTTTTTCTTCTTTTTCCCACTCATAGCATATCTACTCAACTGTAAGCCATTTTATCAGCTGTTATGAACCACTCTGAGTGCATTTATGGAAATTATACAACAGACAGGCATGTTCTGGCATTATGCTGAGCTATAATGTACTGTAGTTGCCCAGTTTTATCATGTTTTGTAATTTCAGCCATTGAAATCTTCAAGCCATAATTTATTATTTCATGCATTCTGTGTGCCAAGTCAATTGTAGCTTATCCACCAGTCTTTGAACAAACACTCGGCTAAGTAAAAAACTCAAGTAAGGTGACATGTTGTCTTCAGCCTTTGCCTGCCTCCACCTTGGAAAGGAAATTTTGCAAAGAGAGCTTTTGTTAGAGTTTGACTCTATCAATGATTTAACAACAATGATAAGTCATGAGCTTTCCAAAGCAATCAAGTATCATTTGCTGCAAAGTCTTGTGGCTTCAAAGATTATCCCAATTGCCTCCAAAATAGGGCTGGCAGGAAGGAAGGGAAAGTGGGAGATGAAGAGCTCCATGGAGGGAACAGTTAGTCTTCTGATACATGGCAGGGTACTTGTAGCTTGACAGCAAACGTCTCTCAAAAAACAGCTAAATCTCTATTACTCTCAACAGAATTCTACAGTAGCTTAAAACAAGGTAAACAGTCTGGAGGAGTCAAGCTTTGACAGGCCTCTTACCTTATTTTCAGCAACTTCTGCAATCCAGTCTTTAACCAAGTTATTTAGTTTGTCAAGAACAGCTAACCTGCAGCAAGGAAATATTTAATATAAATAAAACATTTAAAAAGTGGTGCTAAAAATTGGTGCCAAGGGTTTTATCCTATTGTAATTCCACCAAGAGAAACCTTACTATTATGACTTTGGTAATTAGAAAATGTTCATTTAAGATCAGCAGTACTACATGTACTCCCTTTTACCTGCAATCCAGCTCTTCTTTCTCTTCAAATACACCAAAAGGCTTCAGGGCTTCAATCAATTTCTGTGAATAGATATAATCTATTTCCCTTGGTGGTGCCAAACTAATGGGAGAAGTAATTCCGTAGTGCCTTTCCAGCTGGTTCTCCAAATAAGTTCTGCACAGAAAATTTACATAAATCAAGACTAAGGAGTTTATTTTTTTCCACCACATCCAACTCCTTTCTTCACATCCCCATTGAATATTAAGTAATTTATCTGATTTAAAATCCAGAATTTGCAGAAAAAGAAGCTATTATAGAAAATAACCTCATATCTGAAGTGAAATTCTACAGTTCAAGCAAAGGCACGTTTCCATATTAAAAACTAAGGTTTCTACTAATATCAATTCAGTTTTCAAGATAGCTTGCATCTTAAGGCGAAAAAAGTTTTTATAGGGAAAGCAGCATCACTTTGCTGTGAGCTGAAATTTTAGAAATTCTTAAGTTTCCCAAGTATTACAGACTTCAGTGCGTGGATACACATTTAAAGATCCAATCAGTCTATCTTGGCTTGATTATTGCAGTACATTTGTAAGTTCACTTTTGCATGCCTGTTACAAATATAAAACGATTTGCAAGGTTTGCATCATCTTCCCAAGGATCCCACCCAAGTATTCATTTTTTCATTGTATTATCAATATAAATTAAATATATTTCAATTAGCTTTTAAAATATTTTGATGTTTGACTCAGAGTCAAATAATTTCATGCAATTATATACAGAAAATACAACATCTAAGGATGACTGAAGTGCTAAGTAGATAGTTGTCCCTCCCACAATTCGGCACATTACTGTATGAAATGGATCACTGCAAGTACAGGGATGTCTGAAGCAGACCCTCACTCCCATAACCAACTTCTTTCTATTGTACTGTATAAGGCAAAAACATAATTTTCACATATTCATATGTAACTTTCTCCTAACAGAAAGTCATGCTTATAGAGGGAACATTAGCATTACTTTCCAGCATCATTATCTACTGATCATCTCCATTTCAAAATTCTAGTTAGTTGCCTTTTATTTAAACACCCTAAATCATATTCCTGTGTGATTAGAACAGGAGTGGGCAACTTTTGAATGTGTTGGAATCCATATGGTTCTTCACGAGCCAAGCGCCTACAGTGAATGGAATTATGATGAAATATGGTAAGCGGAATTTTCTAAGGGTTCTTGGGAGGGGGGAAAGTTCTTATAATATTTGAGACATTGGCTTTTAAAATTAAAATTAAACAGCCTTTAAGCAGCAGCAATGAGCAGATTTCACACTCACTGGACTTTGTTCTTCCTTACTACAATCCTGCAGTGTATCAACCAAGGTGAAACAGACACGCCCAATTCATTTCCCAAACCAAGAATTTTCCAGAACAGAACTCACAATCCCTTCAAACCATCAGGAATTCCTTGTTTCCTTTTTAGCTACTTTAATTTCAGCAGCACAATTTCCTTCTTCCAATTGTTTGTTGTTTCTGTCAAACAGCACTCTGAAATTTTTGTTGTAAACCACACTGATCAACCAAGTCTACTCCACCTTTTAACCATTGTTAATCTCAAATAATTAGAGAGCAGAAATGCTTCCATATAGGGAAGAGGAATTGTTTATCTAACTCAATACTATTGATTGTGGAAATAGGTTTCAGGCACACAAATCTGCTCCATTATCTGATCCCTAATCCCTTTTGACTAATAATAGGGAAAAGACCCAGTCTCTTCTAGGTGGAAAGAAAATGCTCTACAACCAAGTAATCTCTTCTCCAGCAGTGAAACTGATCACAGCAAAGATTTGGGCAGCAACAAGGTATACGAGAAAGGACTTTCAAAAGAAGTTCCACCTTTCTTTTCAAAAAAAAAAATGACCAAACATGGCCTATGACCTATCTGGATTATTATGGAAGGCAAAGTAATTATTGACTCAGGAACTCACCCCTGCCTACATACGTATAATTTTGGAAAGGAAGTCTATAATCTTTCTCCTTTCCAGTGTCAATATCTTCCCCTTGTTAATGAATAATTTCCTGGTTTAGCATTGTGCCTATATTAACCTTCCTGACATCCTCCAGATCAGCGGTTCTCAACCTGTGGGTCGCGACCCCTTTGGGGGTCGAACGACCCTTTCACAGGGGTCGCCTAAGCGCACCCTAGCCCGCCACGCTCCCTTTGTCACCTCATCGCATGCGGGGAGGGGGCAGAGTGGGGGTCGCGGCGGCGGGGGTCGCGGCATTTGGAAGGTTGAGAACCACTGCTATAGAGTCTCGATGTCTTTTTTGTAGTGTGGTGACCAAAATTGGATGCAGTACTCTAGGTGTGGTCTAACTAAGGCTTTATAGAATGGTATTAGTACTTCCCTAGTCCTAGATTGTATACCTCTATTAATGCAGTTTAGGATTGTATTGGCTTTTTTGGCTGCTGCTGCACACTGCTGGCTCATATTTAGCTGGTTGTCCACTAGGATTCCAAGATCCCTCTCACAGTCACTGCTATTAAGCCAGG
>QLTV01000775.1:4845454-4858747 GCA_003457575.1 Thermophis baileyi | reverse complement strand
GTGGGTTCCAGGCAGGTGAGCAGTATTCAAGGATAGGTCTGGCAAAGGTTTTGTATGCCCTAGTTAGAAGTATAACGTTACCAGAGAGAAAACTTCGTAAAATAAGGTTGACAACTCTTAATGCCTTTTTAGCAATGTTGTTACAGTGAGCTCTGGGGCTTAGATCTTTTGAAATGAGTACACCAAGGTCCTTGACAGAATGTGGGTCATCTTTTAGATTGTTTCCGTCCAGCTTGTATTTGATGTTCTGATTTTTATTGCCAATGTGCAGGACTGAGCATTTGTTAGCAGAGATTTGGAGTTGCCAATTGTTTGACCATTCAGATACATAATCTAGGTCATTTTGTAGGGTAGTAGAATTGTCTGTGGTGTTAAATAGTTTTACATCATCGGCAAAGATATATAATGGTACTTTATGAATGACCAGAAGTATCACTTTCCATAAGCTTTTTCCATGTGCCCTATTGTTATGCTTCTCCTAATTTGCCGTTGGTGTGATTAGCTGCCATACTGAATGAAATATATGGAAGCAATGGTCCAACATATCTAGTGGGCCTCAAGAGTGCAAAAGGCTGCCTAAGGATAGGAAGGCAGAACTATTCCAGGGCCAAGGGCTACTTGTGGATTTTGTGGAATGTAGAAGAGGTGCATGTGAACAGGGGGAAAGTGACCCTACCTATAATAAAATTACTCAGATTTTTCTTAAACCATATCATATCAATACCGGTTTTGTGACCTGCAGATCTTGGAGCACTCCCAGCATGAGTAATATCCAACTCATCTTCTGTTTGGAGAGGGAAATGAGGGTTAAGGATCAAAGCTGCTTCCTTAAACCTTGCAGAAATGATAAGCACCCATTTTGCTGGTTTTTTTCCTTTCCCCCCTTTCTTGGAGCTTGTTTGGAGATTCTAGCAGGGGAGCGCAGCTATCGTATACCCTTGACCGAAGATCGGTACATTCCTTCTATCTGGGAAGGTCGTCCTCTTCCACCGAGCGTGCAGCTTCAAGAGGGACGCACATGGAGCGGGGAGGGAGGAAGGGGACACCCGCCTAGCCAGCCAGATCAGCCGAATCAACCCTGGCGATCAATGGGGTGACAGATGTCGCAGCCAGATCGCCTTCACATCCCTTTCCCCCCTTTCTGGTGGGTTAAAAAGCAAATGGGTGCTTTAAGTTTCTGCAGGTCTCCGAGGCACCCATTTTGCTCATTAACCCCCCTTCCCAAAGCCTTCCCCCAAACTTGAAAAACACGAGGAACCACCAGTCTAGTGAGGTTGCTGGCCAAACACTGCCCCCTCCCACCTCTTGGAGGCAAGAATATCCAAAGGCCAGTCCTCTGCTTCAAGAAAGCCACTCATCCTGAGGATAGAGCAATGTTTCTCAATCCTGGCAACTTTTAAGATGTGCGGACCCTCAATTCCCAGGCTGGTGAATTCTGGGAGTTGGTCCACGCATCTTAAAGTTGCCAAGGTTGAGAAACACTGGGATAGACGTTGCACTGTGTCCCTGTATTCCATCCCACTATGTGTTGCTACTGGTATTTGGATCATCCTATTCAATTGAAAGGTGCTATTAACATGCCAGAAAATTTGAGGAATTAGGTCTCCCAGTTCACCAATATAGAAGCCAAATTCTAATGCCAGCATACCTTGTACAAGATTTCCCCGTAGGTTAGCTTGCATCAAATGTGAAAAAAGAATGTTACTGGAATTCAGCATCAGTAATTAACTGTCTGTTCCATACATCTCTAGTTTTGAGCTTATTTCCTAGGCATGCCTGCAGATAAAGCTTGAATTTCAGTGTAGGAGAAAGAAGTTAGCACTCATTGATGAAGGAATCTTTCTGATAGTGGTTGGAGGAGACTGGAAAAAAAAATCTTCAATAACGATAAGCTAAGTTTAATTTCAGCTAAGCAGAGTTTTGTTCATGATAAAGGATTTTTAGAAACCAATTCTTTGTGCCTGTAGGGAAACCAACCCCTAAAATGTCTAATCTTTGACAAAGAATGAGAACAGACTTTTCTGCATCCTCTGTAAATCCCAGAGCTGATAGCTAGTCAATGGGGAACACACTGAATATAACAAAAAAAAGAGACCCACTTCAGAACTTGCTGCCAATATAATATTCTTGGAGTCAAAGAGTAATCTTTCCCTAAGCGTCTTAATAATGAAAATAGTGGTCAGATAAGCATAGCTCTGGATGCTCTGCGGTAAACCAAGGAATACACTGAAAGGATTTAAATTAATTTTTCTTTTAAGAAACTTAATCTTGATTGCCATTGCTGAATGCAGGCCTATTTTATGATATAAAAGTTAATGTTGCCCATATTCGTGAAAGGAAAGGCCAAGACCTCTTTAAGCAAGATTAGAAGAAAGAATAGAATCCCAAGGCAAGCGCCATAAATCCCTGCATGTACACAGATACAAACAATACACATGGAAATGCAAATACCACATAACACATGTAGAAAGATATGTGGACCCCACTCAGATAGCACAACTATGAGAAAGCCAGTCAGGTATTCAAAAGAGAAAAAATGAATGCATGTCGGAGATGCATAAATGCCACTGGATTTATTACCCCCATTCATCATGCCTGAAGGCAGCTACAATTAATTCACTATATAGATAGAAAGCTGAGATTTGGTGACCGTTTAGAACATGGTGGGTAATTCATGATCCATCCACAGGCGACAAGAAGTTCCTGAGCCTTCCTTTTGCAGCTTTGGGGACATTCTCTGACTAACATTGCTAAAAAATAATGCAAATGGGAATTAAAAACAGATTCAGGTGAGAACCACATAAAAATTGGTATAGTAAATCCTAAAGTAGATCATCCATGTGAAAAAGGCAATTTCTAAAACTTCTGAAAACTGGTCTTTCCCACCTATGTTATGTGGTGCCCACATTTTTCAGTCTCGTCTCCCCCCCCCATGTTAGCTACAGCCGTTGGCTACAAAAAAAGTTTCCCACCTTTGAGTTAAACATAATCACAATAGCACGACAGTAGGTTATGAATGGAAGACTAATGACCAAACTATGCATTACAAAGTCATCAGTGGCTCAAAAACTTATGCTGAGAGCTGAGGGCATGTTATTGCAGCTGGAATAAAGGAATCTGAGATGTCCATATTTCCATCCTGATAAAAGTCCTGATAGTGTGGGAAATAGAGCCTATTGTTTTTACAGAATTGTAAGAAGACATGCTAGCCTGTGAAGAAAATACATTGTATATGTTTCTAATATCATGAGCTAGGCCAGGGGTGTCAAACTCGTGGCCCGCAGGCTGGATGCATCACGCGCTGGCCATGCGAAGAGGAAAAAAGTTGTGATACGTCATGTGACAATGCCGTGATGCCATGAGTTTGACACCCCGAGCTAGGCTGAAGCTTGAGAATTGTATGTAGGAAGGCCTCTGCTATGCTAGAAACTGGTCTGAACCAGAATTTACTGATACAATAGTTACTCTAGAGCAGTGCTTCTCAATTATTTTCTGTTACGTCTCCCCCTAGGAAGAAGTAAACATTTTGCGCCCCCCAACTCTCCGCCGCGACTGTAAATAGTATCATTTGTGCATTTAACTGGAGTGGGTGGGGTGGGGGGGTTGAGTTTCATGGGGGCAGAAGAGGGACTTGGTACTGAAGGCTCCACTCCCGAGACGTCCCCGTCTTCCTACCTATAGCCGTAGGCGTTAAAAGCCTGGCTTTATCGCAGCAAGGGTCGATAGAGACGCAGCACTTCAGTCCTCCTGGATGCTGCCATGTCATAAACACACTGCCGGGCTTCCCGGCAAGCCCCCTGCGCCTTTGCTGCCTCGGTCGGAGCCTGATTCCTGAAGCGGCCCTGGGAAGCATGGAGATCGGGACTTGGTTGGCGAAGCAGGCACTGCGGAGGAGGCGTAAAGCAATCGGGGAGAAAAGCATTTTCAGGCGGCAGCGTTGGCCGCATGCCCCGTTTTTGGAATCGGGGAGGAAAGCATTTTCAGGTGGCAGCGCTGGCCGCACGCCCCGTTTTTGGAATAAAAAAAGCATGTTCCCCGGGGTCACACGCGTCCCCCTGGCATCGCTCCGAGCCCCCCCAGGGGGGCGCGCCCCACTATTTGAGAAGGACTGCTCTAGAGACAACCCCTAGGAACTAGGACCATAAAAGGTGATTTGTAAATAAGGGCACTGGGTGGTAGAATTAGAGTAATGGGAGATGTAATCAGGGGCGGAGATAATGTATTCACTTTAGATGCTTGGGATAGGTTGTGACGGCATGAATAATAAGCCAATGAGGAAAAGGTGGGAGGTAAATTTGTAACGGCAATAGGGGTATAAGGAAAACATATTGATGATTTAGGGTGTGTCCACTGTTCCTGTGTGTGCGTGGGGGCACCCACTTTGCAAAGCTGTAAATAAAATTGCCATTGTTTTCTCTTGGAAGTTTTGGCTGGTGATTGTTTATTTCAAAACTAGACAACAAATCCCACAATAGCAAATGACTATTTTTCTTTCTATAGGATGTTCTGTGATAATCTGGAATTCCAGCAGCAGTCTCAAATTTATATTTGTTAGGTAGTGATTTGCTTGCATATTCATTCCTACACAGCTGGTTAAAAATGGGAGAGCGATGTGTTCATCTGGAATTTTTATATCGCATCTGGCAGGAAAACGTTTTTACTTCCCCAACTTGGCCATACCAAGTATTAGAGCTGTCACTCAAAATGTTCCCATACAAGACACAACCTCCCAGGTTGAATTTGAGGACAGAGCTTTTGGAGAGCTATGGGTAGAAGGAAGAGTCTGAAACATCCTCCAAATGCTGGTGGGGGAATTCTGGGAGTTGAAGTCAATACATTTTAAAGTTGCCAAGGTTGAGAAATGCTGGTCAGGGAAGAAATATTTATTGTCAGGAGAGAGGATCTTGAGCTGAGAGGTATTTTGCACAATGGAACTAACTAGAAGCCTAGTTGTAGAAGAATTAAGGGAAACATTTAATTTACTCTTTAGTTATTCTAAAGTGTAATCTTAAGGGGATCTATTTACAATTTTTCAGTTAGATAATAAAAGTTAATTTGGTTCTTTGTTCAAATTCAATTTTTAAAAAGTGACTGCTATTTGGTAACTTCTCCACATCCCCCCCCCCGGTCAGAGGAGATATATATATATATAAAGACCAAATTGAATTAGAAAACCAAGGAGTATATGAAATCCCGTGCACCGCCTGCCCCACCACTTACATCGGACAAACCAACAGAAGAATAAGTGCACGCATAGAAGAACATAAGAATTCAATCAAAAAAGAGGAAGTGTGGAATCTACAAGAGTGGTTTGAAGTTGGCAGCTCCAAGTTGGTAAGCTTGGAAGATGGCCCAGGATTTTTATATGCATTTTTACAGGTGGTCCTTGACTTACAACCATTCTTTTAGTGACCTTTCAAAGTTACAATAGTACTCAAAAAAGTGACATCACTTTTATTTTATACTTACGACTGTTGAAGCATTCATATATATATATGCTCCTAGAAGCACGATGCTGAAGACACAAGCCTGATAATCAGCCTGAAGATGACGAATGAGACTTCGTCGAAACGTTGCAATGACATCTCCAACTTCACGCGGGAGAAAACCCGAATAACCACAGACATATATATATATATATATATTGTATCTTAAATATACCAGAGAGACACATAGAGACACAAATAGAGAAGAAGAAAAAATATAAAAGAATTTCCAAATAAGAAAGGATCATAGTAAAGTAGATAAATCTCTTAAAAGTCTCCCTATATTACTGGGACTATACCAGTTCTGAAAAACTCAAAAATAATTATTACTTCTTTAAAATAAACATGTTTATTTATTCTTTTATCACCAAAGATAAAATACAAAACAAAGAAAAGAAAAGAAAAAAGAAAAAAAATAGAGTAACAAACATCTAACACTAACAAAAAAACAAAACAAAACACGTGTACAAAAAAATCCCCCAAATATCAAATACATCTAACATTAAACATTAGAAAATATTCTCCCTTCTTAAAGATACATCAAAAATATAATATATTCCCTTCCCCTTACATAACTGGTCTGCAATAGTTGTAAACTTTTCCATCTATATTTTACAAAAATGCTATATTACATAAATAAATATCCTTGATGTGGAAATCTATTTATCTAATAATTAAATCAACCCAACATTTATATGTATGTATGTATGTGTATATATGTGTGTGTAAAATAAATAGTCAACAGGTTACCCCAAAGTTAACACTAATCTTCAAATCCCTCTCTTAACCATCTGTCATTGTATTTAACATGTAGAAAATCCATAAACGGTTTCCAGTCTCTTATAAACTTGTCTAATCCATTGTCTCTAATCAAACCAGTTACTTTTGCCATCTCTGCTAATTCATTCAGTTTTAAAATCCACTTTTCGACAGTCGGCATCCCCTTTTCCTTCCAATGCTTACCATATAAAATTTTGTTGAGATCTGAAGTGCTATCAAAGTTCTAAAAGTGTCTCTTCCACGGAGCACTGTCCTTGAAAACACATTTTAGGGGCTGTTTTTCCAGTCAGAGAAAATTTGTAGAAATCAGTGGCTCCATTCACAAAAGACATTTAACCCAGATGGGTGGGTTGTTAGCCTTTTTTCCAAATTTGTTCACTTCCTTAATTCATAAGGTGGATCTGTCCAACACAGTTTGCAAATTCACCAAGCAACAACATCCTAAGGTCAAAGCCATTCAAGTTTAATATGCTATCCAAATGCAGCAGTTGCTAGTCTTGAACTGCATCACGTGTGTCCTTGTACCATGATGTTTAATTATACTGATAATTAATGTATCCCACTATATTTAGGTTTCACTGCACTTTTTCTATAACCTTGGAGTCAGCTTTTTAATCTGTTTGCTCAGTCCATTTTTCCTCAGTATTTCCTGATCTGGGAAAAACATTAAAAAAAAAAAAGACAATTTGAAGAAATTGCTCCCTCTCCTGGTGTAAAAAAGGAAACAATCAAATAAAATCCAATTTTAAGAGAGGAAAGTGTTTGGTCTCCTGGAGATTTTTCATTGCCAGTCCATTCCTATAGTTAATCCCTGCATCTAATTATTGCTATTGTAGTTCAAGGAATGGCACTCTGTTTAGGAAACCGAAACTATTGATGGGAATCTAATATTTTTCTTTGAAGACCAAAAGCCTTGTGTGTTTGAAGAATATCATGTTATCACATTAGAATAACAGAATAAGAGAGTTGGAAGGAGCCCTATGAACATCCAGTTCATAGATAGTCCATAAATATATGATTTACACATAAATGATCCTATGTTTAATTCTTGGCATCTCTGGTATAAAGAGTTAGGTAATGTTAAAATTCTCCTCTTTTTCAGATCTTAGAGAAACACTGCTAAACACATCTAAGTAGACAGTCTGATCTGCATATAATATACTAATTTGGATTTAATACTCTTTGACAAAACATCTGTCATGTTCTGAGTCCTCACTCAGGTCCGCTCCCCTAGCGTGAGCCAAGCTGAAACCTGATTGGTTGCCCCATCTGACAGCCAAGTATAAAAGGAGCTGTCAGACGGTCGAGTCTTTGGATCTGTCACTGAGCTGTTGCACTGTTAGCGATTGTTAGCAATAAATGGTTACCTGTTAATTGCCTCTGTCTTGCCTCCGTTCTTGCACCCGCCATTTGTTCTCAGTGTAGAACAGTGGAGACGAGGATGGGATCGCAGGACTGAGGGACAGAATGAGCTAGTCACTACTCAAAGACCTGGTCACAGACTATCGAGCGCAGTCACTAATGACAAGACGTCATTTAAAAGCCAAATTCCTACAGACGCATCCTTCAAAGCCACGGTCTGACAGGAATGGCTACCCAAAATAATTTTGCACCTTTCAACCTGGCCACAGAGACCTGGGAGTCCTACGTGGAGCAGTTCGAATGCTTTCTAATAGCGAATGCATATACAGAGCTTTCCAGTGATCGGAAGCACGCCTATTTCCTCAGTTTTTGTGGAACGGAGATGTTTGAGACTGCGAGGGCTCTCCTTGCCCCTTAATCAATCCATTCAGTATCGTGGGACACCCTGCTGGCCAAGTTAAAAAATCACCACGCACTGGCACCCTCCAGGATCTCCCGTTGCCATGCCTTTTACCACAGAAACCAAGCGGATGGCGAATCCATAAACCATTATGTGGCAGCCCTGAGGAAAGCAGCTCTTTATTGTGAATTCATTAATCTTGAGGATGCTCTCCTAGATCGACTAGTATGTGGAGTAAGGGACACCCGCCTCAAATGCCGATTGCTGGCGAAGACAGAAATCACCTTTTAAACCATGCTGGATGAAGCCCGCGTGGTCGAAATGTCCACCCAGTTGATGGCCGAGATGCAGAGGGGCAAAGCCGCCTGTCTCAAGGAAGCCTGTCGCCATACACTATGGTGAAGCCAACCGCAAGGTTGAATCAGATGAGGAGGAAGACATTAATCGCCTTAATGAGGCAAAAAAAAAAAAAAAGAGCTGGGCCAGTGGGAAAAAACCACCTCAAGCAGCTTGCATGGGTTGCGGTGGAAATCATCCGTGAGCAGCTTGTAATTTAAAAAACGCTATTTGCCAGCGCTGCAGAAGAAAGGGTCATCTAGCGAGAGTATGCAGGGCTGTGCAGCTACCTCCAGTTCAACCAGCAAGACCACCTTACATCAGGCGCCCACCGCAGAGGTCTCCTAGAACCGGGGAAGACTGCTATGCTATTTTTCGGAGCCAGGCAGAGACTGTCATCCACCAAACCACTCACAGTCTCAAGAAAAAAATTCGCCTCACCATCCAGATCGAAGGAGCACCCTGCCGAATGGAAGTAGACACAGGGTCCGCTACATCAATAGTCTCCTGGAGCACCATGAAGCGTTTAATGCCCAAGATCGCCAAGATACGTCTAAAACCCTGCAGTCTCATCCTGAGAGACTATCAGGGAAACCATATTCCCATCCTTGGTAGTGGCAAATTCAGGGTCCAGTTCAGGGGTTTTAACGGCTGCCTACCATTAGTGGTGGTTGACGGTCCTTACCTAGCCTTCTAGGACTCGATTGGTTTGAGTCCTTGGGGCTGAAAATCAGCGGAATAAATTCAATCAAGGGCACAGACCTAGAAACGCTGACTAAAGAATTCCCATCTGTCTTTGATGGCAAGCTGGGCACCTACACAGGAACCCCGGTCTCCTTCACCTGGATCCCCAGGTGGCACCCATCCGACTAAAGCCTCATCGGGTTCCGTTCGCATTAAAGTTGAAAGTGGACGCTGAGCTGGATAAGCTCATCACACAGAAAATCCTAGAACCTGTAGACCATGCCAGATGGGAGACCCCAATCGTCACTCCCATAAAACCTGATGGCTCAATTCGCATTTGTGCAGATTACAAGTGCACAATTGCAAACCAATGCCTACCCAGTGCCAGTGGTTCAGCACCTCTTGCACTCCTTGGGAAATGGCAGAATTTTTGCTAAACTGGACTTGGCACAGGCCTAACAGCAACTGCTGGTAGATGATGCTACTGCGGAGGCCCAAATGATCATCACCCACAGAGGAGCTTTCAAATGCCGCCACCTTCAATTTGGAGTCAGCGTGGCCCATGGACTGTTTCAAAGTCTAATGGAATGCCTGCTGCAAGGCATTCCAGGCGTCGTTCCTTACTTCGACAACGTCCTAATCTCCGCTACCAGCCGTGCCGAGCTGATGACCAGATTAAGAACCGTGCTCCACTGTTTTCAGCAGGTTGGCCTCAAGGTAAAGAAAGACAAGTGCCACATCGCCGTCCCTCAGGTAGAATTCCTGGGGATCCTCATCAACTCAGCTGGCCTACACTTGACCGTCACAAAGTCCAAAGCCATCCAAGAGGTGCCAACACCTACCAATAAGACTGAACTCCAAGCCTTTTTTGGACTTTTAAATTTCTATGCTATTTTTCTACCCCACAAGGCATCAGTAGCCGAACCCTTGCATCATCTACTGGACCAGAAAACTCTGTGGTCCTGGGGAAGGAAAAAGGCCAGTGCCTTCAGAGCTGTTAAGCAACTGCTACTCTCCAACACCGTTCTCGCCCAATACAGCGAGAACCTTTCCTTGCTGTTGGCTTGCAATGCCTCCTCATATGGGATAGGCGCCATCCTCAGTCACAAGATTCCCAATGGCATGGAAGCTCCCATCGCTTTCTTCTCCAGGACATTGGTCGCCGCAGAACGCAACTACAGCCAGATTGACAAAGAAGCCCTGGCTGCGGTGGCCAGCATCAAGCGTTTTCACAACTATCTCTATGGCCACCACTTCGAACTCATCACCGATCACAAGCCACTTTTGGCACTGCTAGCGGGAAACTGCCAAACGCCTCAGTACTATCCCCATGCATAACCAGATGGACCGTGTTTCTGGAAGCCTATGACTATACGCTGACCCACCGCCCGGTGAAGCACCTAAGTCATGCCGATGCATTGAGCCGCTGCCCTCTTCCAGCTACAGTCGAAGACCCAGCCCCAGCTTCTTCAGTCCTCTTAATCGAAAACCTCCAACTCCCGGTAACCGCAGCCGACATTGCCAGGCATTCTGCAAGGGATCAGGTAATTTCTCAAGTTTTGGATTGGGTACAGAGGGGGTGGCCCCCGGGACCAGTCAACCCAGAATTCCAGCCTTACAAGGCCTGGCAGCATGAGCTCTCAGCTCAACAAGGCTGCCTGCTATGGGGACACCAGGTGGTAGTCCCCCCCCTCAATGCTCGGTTTTAAAAACCTTGCACAACGGGCACCCTGGCATAGTCTGTATGAAAGCGCTCAGCCGCAGCTACCTATGGTGGCCTAAGTTAGACCAAGCTATCACTGAATGGGTGAGCACATGCCACCCATGCCAAGAAATGCATCCTTCCCCACCAAAGGCCCCAGCATGCGAATGGGAAACCCCTATGGCACCCTGGTCTCACATTCACATAGATTTTGTGGGACCATTCCAAGGGCAGGTGTTCCTAATGGTGGTTGACACGTACTCTAAATGGCTGGAAATTACATTAATGACATCAACCACCTCAGATGCTGTAATAAGGGTGCTACGTAAACACTTTGCCACCCATGGGTTGCCAGACCTGTTAGTATCTGACAATGGGCCACAACTAACATCCACCACATTCGAAGTGTTCCTGGCATGATTGGGAATCCACCATTGCCTAATCTCCCCCTTCCACCCAGCTAGTAATGGCCTGGCAGAACGAATGGTGTGATCCTCTAAGGAAGCGCTGGCCAAAATGGGCCCAGAGAATTGGCAGGAAAGGATAGATGAGTTCCTCCTAGTACAACACACAACGCCCTACCCCGTAACTAACAAGAGTCCTGCCGAGCTTTTAATGGGCAGGCGTTTGAGGACTACCCTGGATAGACTGCACCCCCATTACTCGCCAGAGAAGCCCCTGGACTCAACTGGGGCACCCCAGTTGTTTAACAGGGGGGACGCAGTTTATGCAAAAAATTACGTAGGACATCCCCTGTGGTTGCCAGGCAAAATAGTGGGGGTAACCGGGCCCTGTTCTTACAGGGTAGAGTTGGATGATGGCAGGCTCTGGCGACGCCACTGTGATCAACTCCTGGGCCATTGGAACATCTCAACACACCCACAGCCAGATTGGACCTCACAGGAAACTCCACCTACCACAACGCCTACTGGGGAGGTAGACCCACAAGCACGATCTGAATAACAATAGCAATAGCAATAGCACTTAGACTTATATACCGCTTCATAGTGCTTTACAGCCCTCTCTAAGCAGTTCACAGAGTCAGCATATTGCCCCCAACAATCTGGGTCCTCATTTTACCCACCTCGGAAGGATGGAAGGCTGAGTCAACCTTGAGCCGGTGAGATTTGAACCGCCCAACTGCAGCTAGCAGTCAGCTGAAGTAGCCTGCAGTACTGCACTCTAACCACTGCACCACCTCGGCTCATATCTGGAAATTGTGATGCCGATCGAAGAGCGGCCTCACCTTCGGAGACAGGTCCTCTCCCAGCAAATCCCTCTCCGACGGGGCCTGTGGCGAAGTCAGAAGTAGTCCCTGAAAGCATAGAGCACTGTCTGCCCGGGCCAACTGCCAGCGTGGAACTGCGTAGATCAGGGCGAGTCAGGCAACACCCTGCATACTTACAAGACAAAGCCTGCGCGAGCTAGGTGGGAAGGAGTGTCATGTTCTGAGTCCTCACTCAGGTCTGCTCCCCTAGCAGGAGCCAAGCTGAAACCTGATTGGTCACCCTGTCTGACAGCCAAGTATAAAAGGAGCTGTCAGACGGGCGAGTCTTTGTATCTGTCACTGAGCTGTTGCACTGTTAGCGATTGTTAGCAATAAATGGTTAGCTTTAATTGCCTCTGTCTTGCCTCAGTTCCTGCGCCCGCCATTTGTTCTCAGTATAGAACAACATCTAACTACCAACTATCACTCTATAAGGCACAAGAAGCAGAACCTGAATTCCAACACAAAGGAAGCATTATGTTAATGGATCCAGAGAAGCTATGTTCAGCCTGCTTTGGATAATGTTGATGGATGGATGGATGGATGGATGGATGGATGGATGGATGGAAGTTTATTATTTGGAAATGCCCCTAGGTCCAGGTTTTTCCACTGAGATCGAGTTGGTATGGTAGACCTTTTATCAAATGGATGAGGAAGCTGTGACCCTCCAAAGGTTGATGGACTAAAATTCCCACATTCCTCATTTTTCATTGAGGTTGTTGGGAGGAGGAGTTGGGAGCTGCTTCTTCTCCATCTCTATTTTGGCTGAGCTATAGTAATTTCAGAATAGGATAGAGATTTATGCCATGAAAATTTCTTGATTGGGTCATTACATGAGATGTCCTTTGCAAAAGGTTCAACTGATGCAGAATTTGGCTTTTCTCTTTTCAGGATTTTCTTTTATCCAGATATTATAAAAACTATGTTGGTTGACTATTTCCAGGCCAGCGCAAGGTTTTAGTACTTAAAAATTAAATAGTTCTCAGGACCCAAACAGAGCAAAAAATGAGTCTTACCCTCATGGCCTCTCCATGTGTTTATATTCTCTGTGAAACCTGTACTACTGCTGAGTGTCTCCCTTATCAGAAATGCAATAATTATGAGGGGGGAAAACATTCTTTATGCTGGTGCTTTGATTATAGAAAGCTTTCCCCAATATACCACATTTTCAGCTCCAGGTTAAGAAATCTCTTTTTATCCAGACATTTAAATTTATATCATCTTTTTTTTACTTGTCTTTCTAACTGAAATTGTAGTTGAAATTTTAATTGCTACT
>QLTV01000775.1:4820960-4840394 GCA_003457575.1 Thermophis baileyi | reverse complement strand
TTTGGTTTTTTTCTTGCCTAAACATAAGACTTTACTTTTCTCTACATTGAATTTCATTTTGTTAGATAGGGCCCAGTGTTCAAGTCTGTCAAGATCCATCTGTATCTTGAGCCTATCTTCTAGGGTGTTAGCTATTCCTGCCAGCTTAGTATCATCTTCAAATTTGGTAAGTTCCCCTTCTATTCCCTCATCTAAGTCGTTTTTGAAGATATTGAAGAGTACTGGGCCTAAGATGGAACCTTGTGGTACCCCACTGCTTACTTCTCTCCATGTAGACTTTGACCCATTAAGGACTACACATTGAGTATGGTTTGTCCGCCAGTTGTGAATCCATCTGGTGGTAAAGCTGTCTATCCCATTTTTTTTTTAGCTTACAAAGAAGTAGGTTGTGGTCTACTTTGTCAAATGACTTGCTGAAGTCTAGGTATATTATGTCCACAGTATTTTGCTGGTCTACTAATTTAGTCACAGTGTTGAAGAATGAAATGAGATTGGTTTGGCATGATCTGTTTTTAACAAACCTGTGCTGGCTGCTAGTTATTACTTTACTCGTTTCTAGGTGTTGACAGATCTGTTTTTTAATTATCTTTGCCAGTATTTTCCCGGGTATTGATGTTAGGCTGATTGGTCTGTAGTTTCCTGGGTCGTTTTTTCCCCCTTTTTTGAAGATGGGAACCACAGCAGCTCTTTTCCAGTCCTCATCAGCTTCAGGGGTGTCATACTCAAGGCCCGGAGGCTGGATCCGGCCTGCGGGGTGGTTAGATTTGGCCCGCGGCGCTGCCCTGGAAACAGCGAAGGGCCAGCCCACGGTGCCTCTGCCAGCGAAAACGGAGCTCGGGAGGGCTGCGTGCGGCCCTCCCGAGCTCTGTTTTCGCTGGCAGAGGGTTCAAGGAGGCAATTGCATCTGAAAACGGAGCTTGCAGGGCTGCAGGCAGCACTCCCAAGCTCTGTTTTTGCTGGCGTAGGGTTGCAGGAAGCCGTCGCAGCTGAAAACGGAGCTCGGGAGCCTGTTTTTCAGACCACCACAGAAGCCCCCAACACGAGTGATGTTGAGCTGGCCATGCCCACCCTGGCCATGCCCACCCTGGCCCCCAAGGTCAAACCCTGATGCGGCCCTCAATGAAATCGAGTTTGACACCCTTGATCTATTTAAAACCAGAAGTGTGTCTTCTCTGCCACAGCCCCTGCCCTCTGGAATGAGACACCCCCTGAAATCCATGTGGCTTCCACCCTGTTGATGTTCCAGAAGGCCTTGAAGCCTGGTTGTTTTTCCTGTTGGTTTCTGTCTATGTGTGTGTATAAACTGATCAGATCCCATCTTGTTTTGTCCTGTATTTTTTTTTAATTATGTTTGTGAATTGCCCAGAGTTGGTTTGGCACTGGACAATACCTAAATTTAAATAAGTAAGTAAATGAATAAATTGGTTTGATTACTTTATAGGTGGGAAAATGGAGCATAATGTGTTTAGATGAAAACATTTTGTTTTCCTATCAGTGACATACACTGTATATGTGCCTTTCTCCTAAAACAGCTTGGATACTAACTGATGAGTGGATCTGGTCTTGAGAAAAATGTCTGCTTGAAACCATGCTCTTCCCAGTTATCAGAATAATTTTAGAGTTGGTCTCTGGGAAGGATAATGATAACGAAATAACATTTGTCTGGGTCATTACATCCTAAGATCTCCATTTATTCTCCTGTTGATCTATTTGATAATAAGCACACACCCCTGCTGTGTGAAAAGAACATGCAGATCCCATTCAGTTAAAAGCAGCAGAATAATTACTTGTAAAGAACCATCCAATCTTTCTACCTAACTTTTTGGGACTTCTGCTCTGACAGACACATCTTCTTCTTGGGACTCCTTGATCAAATTAATACTATTTTTTCTCGCCCACTTTTTCCTTTCTCACTCCTTCCTAACTGCTTGGATGCAGATGCTGCACAATACCATCACTACCTCTTTCTCTGGAATTTGGTCAGAGTGGGAGGCTGCTTTCTAACTGGTTTGCGGGCCCAAAATATAATGCACAATGTGCTTGTTTTTTCAAGGAGGAGGTGCAGATGACTGAAATATGGAAATGGTAAGATACATAAAGGAAATGTAAAGTGCTTGCTAAAACTACAGAAGATCCTAAGTTCCATTCCTGGCATTTCTTAGTACAGTAAGGAAATAAGTAAACTGCTCATTAATGAGAAGACATTCAGGTAGTCCTCAACTTATGACCACAATTGAGTCCAGAATTTATGTTGCTAAGTGAGAAATTTGTTAAGTGAATTTTGCCCCATTTTACGACTTTTCTTGCACAGTGAATGACCGCAGTTGTTAAATTAGTGACACGGTTGTTAAGAGAATCTGGCTTCCCCATTGACTTTGGATATCAGAGAGTCGAAAAAGATGATCACATGAGCCTGGGATACTGCAACTGTCATAAATATGAACCAGCTGCCAAGCAGCCAATTTTGATCACATGACCATGCAGCATGGGGATGCTGCAACGGTGGTAAGTGTGAAAAGTGGTTATAAGTCACTTTTTCAGTGCCGTTGTAATGTCAGTCACATTACAAATGGTTGTAAGTCGAGGACTACCTGCAGGGATTCTTGCTTATTTTTCTCAGTGTCATTTTCCTGATTCTCTACATGTGCGTGTGGATAGTATCATATTCAGGTTTACACACTAGGTCAGGGGTGTCAAACTCATGTCATGGCAGCGTCACGTGACGTATTGGGACTTTTCCCCCCTTCGCTAAACCGGGTGTGGACGTGGCCAGCAGGTGACGCATCCGGCCCGTGGGCCGGAGTTTGACAGCCCTGCTCTAGGTAATAGTGAACTTCATGGACAGAGACATTTGTTTGTCAAACTCTGTCAAGAATGCCAGGCTAGTTTATTTTAGTTTGATTTGGTTTAAGGCAGCTTATTGTACAAACAATTGATATATTTAAATTGTGCTTGGGAAGATGGATTTTTTAAAAAATAAAATAAAATAAAGCATAGGCAAAATCTGAGGGTAGAGGTAGACAGACTAGAGGTCTTCAAACTTGGCAACTTTAAGACTAGGACTTCAACTCCCAGAATTCTCCAGCCTGTTGGCTGGAGAATTCTGGGAGTTGAAGTCCACAAGTCTTAAAGTTGCCAAGTTTGGGGACCCCTAAGGCCAGTCAATGTCAGCTGTTTCACCCAGATTAGGATGAAGTCAATTGAGACATTCTCTCAGCCCTTTTGATGACTGTAAGACTGTATTAAGAAAGGGGGGGGAGGAAAGTTTGACTTTTTGGATGACTTAGTTTGGAAAAAAAAAATAAAGAAAGAAAAGAAATTGCCCATCTTACTGTAGTCATAACCTGTAGTGTACAGACAAATAGTTATTCTTAGCTTCTGTAGCAATTTTTCTGACTCTACCTGGCTGTGATTCCAACATCCTTCTCTTTGTTTTCAGCTGTGTTAAGAAGAGCTGGGTTATTTAAACTTACCATCAAACAGAATAAAAATCAAAGTGAGCTAATTTTTCTGAAACACTAATCATTTTAAAGCTATTGAACTAAATATAGAGGCAGTTCATTAAATCATTAAAACTGCTTGCAATAATCCTCACAATGTCATTATAATGGTATTCCCTAGCCAGAGAGGTAGGTTTGCCTTAAGCACAGTTTAATCAAATTAGATAGCAGGCCTATGTCATGGGGTTTCTCCTATTGATATTCATTAAAAATACATGATTTATCACTAATCTATGTAAAATATATCCTGCTTCTGCCAAATTAATTTTGTAAGAGTTGGGAGGGAGAAGAGAGTAAGGAAAGCAGCATGATCTATTGTTACAGTACTGATTTAAAACAGGCACACATTTACAGTGTTTGAACGCTTTCTCTTTCTGATTAAAACTTTTGTGGTACCAACTAAACCACAAAATGTTGTCATGGTATCTCTTAGGCCACGAGTTTCCAAAATATTTCTTTAAACACTTTTCTCCATTTACTTGCCAGGAATATAAACCAGGCACATTAGTTGTAACTCTGATACACAGATTTGGATACATATTCAGTTTATTTAGACCTGGGGTATCTACAGAGTGTGCTCCAAAAAGTCAAGGGGAAAGCCATGATGGTACAACTGCACATAATAAAGGGGGGGAACTTTAAGCTTCAGTCTTGACTTTTTGAACCACAGGTTGTGGATACCTCTGATGTAGATCAAGTCCAGTGGGGATATTGGGCTAGATCAGCCTTCTAGCTGAGATCATTACAACTCCCAATCAACCCATTCAATATGGTCAATAGCTGTGGTACAGGAGTGGGTTCTAACTTACCTCGCCGCCGGTTCGCTTCCTCCTGTGCCGTGTGGCTGCGCGCGCATTGTACGCCGCGTGGCTGTGCCACACGGGCGCGCTTTGCGCCCGTGCATGCTCAGTGCTGAAAACTCAGCTTCTGCACATGCGCATGCGCAGAAGCAAAGCAAGCACAAAATAGCAAAAAAAAAAAAAGCCGAAAATAAAATGGCGCATGCGCAGTGCCAGAAACTCGGCTTCTGCGCATGTGCAGAAGCAAAAAATTCCAACACCCCCCCCCAAATCCCCCCCAAAAATATGGCAGCGTCCACGGACCGGCACTGACAGAACCGGATCCGTGACGTCACCACCGGTTTACTACCGGTTCTATAGAACTGGTGCGAACCGGGAGGAAACCACCTCTGCTGTGGTAGATGATAGTATCTGAATACTGAAATTTGGGAAAAGGCTAAATAGGCAATTAATATGACCCGACAGAAGAGATCTTTGTACATCCATATGTTTCTAATGCTGTCATGGCTGCTGGTAAGCCAAGTAAGTCCTTGAAAGTATCCAACATTCCCTGCAGTCACATTTGATTCTCTCTGTTCATACAACATAGTTTACCACAGATGGTATCAACTGCAGACAAGTAATTTATCCAGAGATCTGTGGTCAGACACCCCAGTAAACTAAGAACAGGTTCAAATAATAAAAAGCCTCAGGGAAAGCTTAGACTTTAATGTGCTGCATATCCTTGTTGCCAGAAAGCTAAGATGCTTCTCCTTCAGGAAGAATTTCTGAACAAGCAAACTTTTATGGCATATACAGTACAGTACCTTCTAGTTTCCTTCATTCATGTGCTTCCAGATGTGCTGGGCCCATCCCCTTCATTTAACATTATTTTAGTCACACTGATTAGAAATAATGGACATTGTGGTCATATTGACTGGGGATGATGGAACTTGTATTTATTTATGATTTATTTAAATATTGAGGCCATTTAACCTGTGGACAACTTTGGATGGTTTATAAATAAAACATGAAGCAATACATATAAAAAACAATACAGCCAACCAGAAGAGCAAACAATCAATCTTAAATTAAGCAAGGCTAAACAACTGGCTAAAAGAGGGCTCTATAACTATACTATCTCAGTGCCTGGGGGAAGTACCAGTTTTTTTAACAGTTTCCTGAGTGTCATAAGGGTGAGAGTCATGCAACTCTTTGGAGCAATATCATTCCAGAGGGCAGGTGCTGCAACCATGTAGGTGTACCTCCCAGGTCCTGCAAAATCACATTAATAGATGGGACTTGGAGGGCACCCTTCTGCTTGATCACACTGGACAGTAATTTAAGGTAGATGTTAAATAAATGTTAAACAGAAGGAAAAGACATTGAATTCTTAGTGCCCCACAAGTGATGGGCCATTTCTTCCCATTCTTCAACACTAGCCATACAGCAAGTAAGAGGACCACTGCAAAACAGTGCCTCTTACCCCCAATCCTTGAGGCTGGATCAGAAACAGGCACTCAAAACTATTGACAGTAACAAAAGTACGCTAGGTGGGCACCAGGTTGGGGAAGGCTAATTTAGGCAAATCCGATCAGGGATAACTTTGTGAATTAGGCATTATGAGAATGATATTGTTGTTTCTTTCAAACTTCAATAAAAACTCTTGGTCCTTTTTTCCACATTTATCAGGCTTTTTTCACTAACTGAGGACAAGGACAAATTGCAAATGTTTAAGGTATTTAAGCTGTAGCTGCCAACAACTTGCTGAGTGCAACAGCTGGCGCCCCAGATGGGAGGCGCTGCAACCTGGAAAGAAGCATTCCATTAGCTTCTTTCTTACACTGTGGACGTACACTCAGAAATAGAGGGAAGGTTTACCAGCTGACAGCCAACAGCTATTAATTGGGTTATTGTGTCACCTGCTTCTGTGCACAGGTATTTCTTACTGATGACAATGTAAATATTTAAAAAAGGAAATGCTTTTCCGAATGCAAAAACATTATTTCACCTTTTGCAATGCTATAGATTTATTTGCTTTATTTATTTAACTTTCTGTTTTTTTTAAAAAAAAAATCAACTCATTATTGGTGTTGGACATGTTAATGTCAGATAGCAGACAAGGGCAGGAAGTGGCTGCAATATTCAGTTCTGAAAAGGGACTCCTGATATGAGAAGCTTTTATTAAAAAGGAAAAAATTTAATAAGAGCTTTTCATACTATGACTTAGACCATAAAGAACTTTTCTTTCTGCAGACCACCGTCTTGTGTTCCAGAATGAGAGGTTTCGTTCTTTATTTTCCTTTTCAGGCCAAATTTGCTTCTGGTGTCAATGTAATGATCTCAGACTTAACACTGGGGGGAAGTTTGATGGAATGATATGAGCAAATAAACTTTAGATAGCTGTATCCCCCACATTTGCGAGGTAGCCTTCATAAGTATGAACAAAGGAAAGTACAAAGACAACTGGACAGCAAAATAGTGTATGAAATAACAAAATTTGTTAGAGTCTTGGTTAATTTTTTTTCACATTTTATTTTTCTCCCTGCTTCTAATGTACAGATTTACTTTGCTATTGGAAGTGTGAATGACCATTTCATCTGGGAAAACAAGAAAACAAGCTAGAATCTCTGGATCCATTCTGGGAAACACGTGAAAGCCTAAGTGAAAAACAACATTCAGTAGAAGAATGTCAAATATCAAAATAATTTTCCTCTTAGAGGCAAACTAAGAAGCTTTGCTAAGTAGATGTCTACCTTTTTATTGTCATAGTTGTTTATAGTATTTAGGACATATAACACACTGTAATAACATAACAGGGTAACATCCTAATAACACAATGTTGTGCAAAACATCCAAATGAGGTATTTCACAAAGCACACTAGCAGAAGTGCAGGATCCCTCCTAGAATTGTTCTTCCAGAACAATTTTTCAAACCTGATGGTTTTAAGATATGTTGGCTGAGGAGTTCTGGGAGCTGAAGTCCACACATCTTAAACTTGCCAACTTTGAAAAATACTGCTATAGAAGAGTTGTTGTAGCTGTTTTGAAGACCTTCGTCATTTGCATCGGAGTGGGCATGTTGAGAAAAACAGTTCCTCTGAGACTGTTGTGAAGTAGCTTTGCATGAACACACAGAGCCAGGAAAGATATTGAAGCAGCTGAGAGAAGCCTGCAAACTGCTTTGTCCTGATGCTTCCATAGCCCCATGCCATATGGATGGGCATCATGATGGTTAAGGGTGTTACTGACCCTAAGCCCAGAAGCCAAAAGGTGATGATGCAATTGCTGAAAAATGGTGGGATGATTTTTGTTATGTATGTAAGTTTCCAATGTGGTCCGTTGTAAATGCGAGCACGCTATCTTCTGATTGGCTGCCGGTTTGACAGCTCCTCTATATAAGGAGCTGTCAAACAGGGCTCGTGGTTGCCATTAGCTGATAGCGCGCGTGTTAGCAGTCGCGCGATGGCAGCCTGTTAGCCTTGTTAATAAAAGAGCTGTTGACTTGAAGTTCTGAGGCGCCTCAGTGAATGACCCACTAATTAGAGTACTTAACACTGGCGACGAAAGTGAGCGATCTTTCGTCCTGGGGCACCAGAACGCAGAGACAAGTCACGAAAGAGCTGAACTCACTGAGAGGCACAAATTCGCCTCAGAATGTCTTCAATGACAACTTTAGCATCCTTCAATAGTGCTGCCGAAACTTGGGAATCGTATATAAACCACTTCGAGTGTTTCCTGGTGGCCAATGACTATACAAGTCTATCCAGCAGCAGAAAAACGGCTTGTTTTCTTAATTTGTGTGGCACGGAGATGTTCAACATAGCCAGCACACTGCTCGTGCCTCAGGCTGTGCACGAAGCTCCGTGGGACATTTTAATGTCCAAGCTGAAGAGTCACTATGCCCCAGCCCCGTCTAGAGTCGCTAGACGACATGCCTTTCACAGGCGCTATCAGCAGGACGGCGAGTCTATTAACGATTACGTTGCCGCCCTCAGGGCAGTTGCCCTATTTTGTGAATTTAGGGATCTGGATGAGGTGTTGTTAGATCAAATTGTTTCCGGAGTCAAAGATATGCGAATACAGCGCCGCCTACTGTTGAAACCTGACCTCACACTCCAGTCTGCACTAAATGAAGCCAGGGCTATGGAGCTGTCAGATAAGTCCACGGAAGAAATGCGGATCTGCGCTCAGACACAACCAGTTCCTAAGTCCTCCAGTGTTCATTATGAGGAAGCGCAGCCTGAAGACGCCCAAGCTTTCGACTCTGAGGTGCATCAGCTGAAGCCGGGTCGAGGCAGAGGTCGGATGGGTAAGCTCCCTGCGGGACAGTTTCCCTGTATGGGGTGTGGGGGAAAACATGCTAGGGCAGATTGCTGTTTCAAAACCGCAACCTGTCTCAGGTGCGGAAAAAGGGGCCACATTGCTAGGGTCTGTAAGGGAAGTCCTTCGGAGGATAGCACCCCTAGTGATAGGAGATATGGGAAGACTCAGACCCGGGTTCGAACCAGGCAGGGAGAGGATTGTTTCACTGTTTGGAACGACCCTACTGAAACGGAGGTTGATCAAATTGGCACACCTATTAAAGACAAATTATTCCTGACCATTCACATTGAAGGGGCTCCATGTGTCATGGAAATTGACACAGGATCTTCTGTGTCAATCTTATCCTGGAGTACTGTAAAAAAATTAATGCCAAGGCTTTCAAAAAATTGTTTGAAACCTTGTCTCCTGAGGTTGAGGGATTTTCAAGGGAATCCCATTCCAGTATTGGGAAGTTTTAAGTTCAGGGTGTCATTTAAGACATTCAGGGGACGATTGTCAGTGATTATAGTGGATGGCCCCAGGCCCAGCTTATTGGGATTAGATTGGTTTGAGTCATTGGGTCTGGGAATTAAGGGTATAGATCATATTTCTAGCAGCCCTGAGATGCAGTTGTTATCCAAGGAATTTCCCGACGTGTTTGATGGGGCTCTGGGGGCATATAAGGGAACACCAATTTTGTTCAGTTTGGACCCCAGCATAGCTCCCCGGCAGTTTAAACCATGGAGGGTGCCTTTCACACTTCGGGAAAAGGTTGGTGCAGAATTGGATAAATTAGTGGCACAGGGAGTGTTGGAGCCCATAGATCATGCACATTGGGAGACCCCCATAGTTACCCCTATTAAGGCAGATGGGTCAGTAAGAATATGCGCGGACTATAAATGTTCTATTAACCGTGCATTACAACACAGTGCATACCCTGTGCCGGTGGTGCAGCACCTTCTGCATTCTTTAGGTTCTGGGAAGATTTTTGCAAAGCTTGATTTATCGCAAGCTTATCAACAGCTACCTGTTGATGATGAGACAGCTGAAGCCCAGACAATAATCACCCATAGGGGGGCATTTAGGTGCAAGCGCCTTCAATTTGGAGTCAGTTGTGCCCCAGGGATTTTCCAAAGTTTAATGGAGAGGATACTGCAGCGCATACCAGGCGTCGTTCCTTATTTTGACGACGTCCTGGTATCAGCTGTCACCCATTCCGACCTCATGTGCCACCTCCGCACCGTACTGCAACGTTTCCAAGATGCTGGGCTCAAGCTAAAGAAATCTAAGTGTCATATAGCAGTCCCACAAGTGGAGTTCTTAGGATATCTAATCGACGAGGCTGGCCTTCACCCTACCAAGGCTAAGATCCAGGCTATTCAACAAGCCCCAACCCCAAGAAATAAGACAGAATTACAATCATTTTTGGGGTTGCTGAACTTTTACAACATATTCCTACCGCATAAAGCATCCATAGCTGAACCCCTTCACCGCCTGCTACACCGGGCAACGAAATGGTCATGGGGAAAAATGGAAGCAGCCTCATTCTTAACTGTCAAGAACTTACTAACTTCCAACAGGGTCCTCTGCCAGTTTCGTGAGGATTTACCATTAATTCTGGCGTGCGATGCATCCCCTTATGGAATTGGGGCAGTAATTAGCCATCAGCTACCGTTGATACCGTTACTGTTGACTTGAAGTTCTGAGTCGCCTCAGTGAATGACCCACTAATTAGAGTACTTAACAATTTTCCTATTTTGAAATAAGAAAAAATAATCTGCAAAGTAAAACATTAGAAATAACATATATTGGATATCCCCCCAATCCACTCCCAACCACTCAAAAGACATGAAAAGTCCCAACCATGCCCATGTGTTGGATGCATTTTCCGAAGCACACAATCCACCAGTATGGTTCCCAAGTCAAATGTTTGCTTGCTTTTGCTATAGCTGGTCATACATTCTCTATTTAGCTAATGTGCCGGTACTTTTTTTGATATTTTTAAGCAGAATCTCAAACTAGAGTTCTCCCCACATCTGCTTCTGGAGTGGTATAATGGTAGATGTCCTTACTGTAATTAAATCAGTTGCCCTGCATAGGCAGCTCAATGAAGAAACCAGATGAATCGGTTTGATTGAACTTTGCTCTTACACCACATGAAATTAAGAGGAACCTCTAGACATATCTAATGTCTAGAGGCTTTCCATGGGGATGCAGCTCAAAGTTGGACAGGACCAAACTTCTTTTGACTGTTATCCTGTTAACTGATTCTTCCTGATGTTAAGAAGATGCAGTATTAGGTTGATGTTTCTTTGTGAAAATGGAAGTGGTTAGGAAATTATTAGCAGTAATATTTTTGAAGTTGGGTTTGAATGACATAAATGTAAACTCTCCCTCAAGCTGAGTTTGATTTCTGGACATGTTTATGTACTTTTGCTTAGGAAACAAAAAGAAGAAGCTTGCCAATGTCTTCTCCTGGATTTTTTTTTTTTAAATTCAGGTCTCCTATTGCTTGGGTTTCTGTGGTGCTTCCCACTGGAACACTAATCAGAAATTATCTTGCTTAACTTTTTCAAGCTTTGCAAGGTTGGGTTGATGCTGTCATCTGCTGTGAGTAAATGATGCACCAATCGTGATTTGGACAAAGACGTATGTGGGAAAAGAGGGAAATACTGGATGAGAATCAATGAAAAGTTGTGAATTGATCAAAGACATCTGGAATATATAACTGCAGGCCAGTGGTATCCAATGTGGGATAGGGGTGGTCAAAACAGTCAAGATGTCAACAGTGAAATGCAGATAAGGCATTTGCTTGTATGGTTACAGTTGCCATATTGACTTTTTGGACACCGCTCTCTATAGACAACTCTGGTCCAGGCCTTTCTCTGGATATCTGTTTTATGGTAAATCTGCAAATTTACACATAAAACGTTAAACACAGATTTTTGTGGTTTTTTTTTTCTTTCTTTGCAAAATTAATAGAAACTTGAAAAGCGCTGAACTTTCTTCCTTTGCAGGAAGTGATGGTGCACAAAAATTGGTACCAATCCATGGGCAGCTTACCATACACAGACAACTATCCAAGGCATTAATTAGGATTGCTTTTGACTTTAAACATCTACACAATATTTCATTTCCTGTTTTCATTTCACAAATAGAAAATTAATTGCATGCTCTTGAAACCGGAGTAGATACAATTCATTATGGATTGTTAGGATTGTCTGTGATAAATTTATCAAGCTTACATAAAAACTACACTGAAATCACAATGAATCCATCTTAATTAAGGCCTTTTTTAAAGTGACAGATACACCTGTCCTGAAACTCTGGGATGGAGAGAGGAAATCAACAATTCTTTCCAAACGTGAAAGCTGAGTGCATATAAGACAAATGGCAATACTGAAAAATGTAGATATATGTATATATATTGACCTCTCTCTTTCTTTATGTACAATATACATATCGACAAAATTCTTGGGGCTTGACAAACCTTTGCAAAATCTGTTTGCAAGTACATGAAAAAAATCTGAGATCAACAGCAAATAGTACAAAAGGTATTCTAAGACTTTTTAAAAAGCCACAATTCACACAAAATCAAATAGGACATACCTCTGGCAGTTTCAATTTCATTTACAGGATGTCTTTATCTCTGAAAGTATCAGCCATCAGCCAAGTATCTTTTTATATATAGTCAAAAGAACTGTTTATTTAATCATGTGCTAAATCCAATTTATCCAATTTGTACACTATTTAATAGGAAAGCTCTCTGAGAAGTTTAATTCACGATTCTAATCCTAACAGGGCTGGCGAATCATAAAACAGTATTTAATTATGTATGAGATGCCCAACAATGCAGTTGGGCTGCTGTGATTTGTTTCAAGTTAAGCAATCCAAATTTCTTCTAAGTTCTCATGGTAACAGTGCTCCGTGACATCATGCTGACCACATGACTACGGAGATGTCTTCTTAACAGTGCTGATTCAATGGCCTTGAATAGGACATGAGCCCCACCTTCCTATAGTCGGCAACGAGTAGCTGAGTAAAATCCTCAGGGGATTCCTTTTTCCTCATAGTGCCACAATAATAATTTATATAACTGTCAATTTCCTCTAATATTTGTGACCTCTATTTGTAAATCTTGGTATTTTGAAATCTTTTTCAATTCCTTGTCTTCAATATTATTTCTTCCTGGAATTACTATGTCAATAACTTAAAGATAGTTCTTTTCAATGACAATATGTCTGGAAAGGTATGCTCCAGGGGTTCATCAGTCTGAATTTTAAAATTCCATATTTTTTTTGCTCTGTCATCTTCAGTACTTTATCTATGACTTCAAGTTTCCAATAATTCTTACTGACTGTGAATCCATGTACTTTGTGTTAAAGCCAGTGCATTTGTTCCCAACTCATTCATGCTTTTTTTTTTTGTCATCAGTCTGTGTGATTTTGCTGCATCCACTTAAAATAGTCAATTGTTTCTTGGCACAGTTGATGTTTACTATTTGAACTGGTATTTTTCTGTTTGACTTAATGGCATTTGTGTGTAGTGCTTATTCTTGGGCAGCACAAAGGATTCCTTCTGTTTCCTTTCTTTAATGTACTATTTGCAAGCCACTGCCATGATCTGGTGTTGCCTGATTTCCTTCAGTATCTTTCAAATATATACACACACACATATAGAGTGCTTTAGTTTTCCAATTTTCCAATTTCATTTCAAGCTGTTGCTTTTTATAATGTTCAGAGTCCAGTTTTGCAAATAGCCCTTCTTTCTGAAGTTCTTCCACTAAGTTTGTTTACTTGACTTGGTAGAATCATTAAACCATCATTTTTCCACCCCTACAGTTTGTTTTACCTGTAAAAGTAGTTGTTCCTCGGAAGATATAATATATTTAGATCACTATGAGAGTATAGTGCATTATTTCTAGTTACCAATTGTCTGGTTTGCTAGTCACCATTAGCAAGGCACATCTGACTTCCTGCTATATATCAAACTATTGCTGTTGCCCTCGAGATAATGATCCAAATTGTGTTTTCACCATTTATGCTTTAGGATTTTCCTTAGTTGCTTGCCATATCCTAAGCTTATTTTTCTCTTTATTGGGTTGTCTAAAATTTCTAATGTTTCCAAGATTCCCAATAATAAGCTTGCTCAAGTGCTGTTGTTTCATTTATGTGTTGAATATATTTTTTGAGTTATTTTGATCATTGCCAAATTGAGTAATAAAGGTGATAATGAATCACCTTGAAAGATCATTTTCCATGCTTTAATAGATGTTTCTACAAAATTTTGGATATTTTGACTAATACCCAAAATTTCCATACTTTTTCACAATCCAGCTATATATACAGGAATCAAATACTTTCTTTCAATCAATCCAAGCTATACATAAATACACTTTCTTCATTTTGCATTTTTAGGATTACTTCATCAGTAAATAACTGATCTTGAATTCCTGTGAATTTTTGCAGTTTTGCTCGAATCCAGTCAATCCAATTTACAGACTATGCAACAGGAGAATTCTGAGCAGTTTAATATAAGTAAAATCTATACTTGAATATATTTAATGCAGTTATAAAATATATAACTGAGAGAGAGAGAGAGAGAGACATATCTCCTGAACAACTGGCTGCGTAGGCAGAAAGAGAAACACAGCTGCAACTAGTAAGCATAGATGACCAGCCGTCCATGTGGGCTGCAGAAGAGATGGAGCTGCAGCTGGTCAGTGGTGAAGAGGAAAAGTGTCCTCCACAGGATCCTAGGGTGTGCAGAGCCAGGTGGAGGGAGGCACAATGGTGGTTGGTGATGCTACTCATGAGGAGGCAGCCTCACCCTTCCTAATGAGTCGCACTGGTCAGCACCTATTTAGCTCAGAGTTTGGAGCCTGAGGGTTGTCGAAGACAACCATTCACAATCTGTTGTTCGTGCTCTTGATTTCCTTGGACCCATTGATTTGTTCATGCCTTGACTCCTTGATTCTGTGCTGTTTTTCTTGTGCTTTTGACTATGGACTTTGTTGTGCCATGATTCCTTTGACTTCGTGGTGACTTCCTCATCCTTTGGACCTATGGACTTGTATGGACTTTTTTGGGCCCTGCTGACTTCCTCCTCTCTTGGACTAGTCATTTACTTTGTTGGGCTTTGACTCCCTTGACTTTGCAGGAAGCAGATCCCTAAAAGACTGCGATCAGGATTTGGGGAATAACAAAGGGGCTTGGCAGTGTGGAATAAACATGTTACACCGTGTGTGTGTGGGGGGGGGACTGGGACAGGACTTAAGTGAATCTGGCTTCCACATTGACTTTGCTTGTCAGAAGGTTGCAAAAGGTGATCACATGATCCTGAGACGTTGCAACCGTCATAAATATGAACCAGTTGCCAAGTGTCTGGATTTTGATTACATGACCATGGGGATGCTGCAATGGTTGTAAGTGTGAAAAACAGTCATATGAGTTACTTTTTTCTGTACTATTGTAACTTCGAATGGTCACTAAACGAAGTACAGGACGAGCTGCATTAAAAAAGGAGAAATATCAATTCCATCTCTGTCAGGTTCAGTTCTTGCTTCTTCTATGCAAGTGAGAATTATCACCACCATAGTCCCTGGGCATTTCCTTGATCTCCCTACATTCAAGGTAATCCACTTGAATAAATCCAAACTCCTTTTATTTTCTAGGAATTCTGTTTGCCTATGCAAGTACCTAGGACATAGTTTCAAGGTAAATTCCATCTGCGGATGAATGAAGGACAGATCTGAAACAGAGGTTGAATAATTCTGGTCATAAATGCCTCCAAAGATGGTCATTTAAATACAAATGGAGTTCACAGTCATTGAAGGCACTAGGTTTTCCCCCAGTTCTTCACACAGCATCAAGTAGTTTCTTATAGAACCTCTCACATAGCCTAATTGTGAACTATACTGAGGAGGTAAAGCAGGGGTGGGTTCCAACTTACCTTGCTGCCGGTTCGCTCCCTCCTGCGCCGCGTGGGCACGCCTCGTGGGCGTGCACGTGCTTTGCGCGCGCGTACATGCACAGTAACAAAAAATCCGAAAACAATAATAAAAATAAACAAAGCCAAAAAAAAGATGGCATGCACAGTGCCGGAAGTTGGCTTCTGCACATGCTCAGCATCTCTCTGTTAATGCTAACAATGAAAAAAATAAATTCAAAAAAATTCAAAAAAAAAAAAAAAAAAAAGATGGTGGCCCCCACGGACCGGCACCGACCGATCCAGTTCGGTGACATCATCGTGACATCCCCATCGGGCCGCTACCGGTTTGGGAGAACCGATCTGAACTGGGAGGAACCCACCCCTGAGGTAAAGAGAGAAAGGGAAAATGGCCTCTTCCTGATTTGGGAACATAAAGATAGCAAAATCTTTATCGGTAACTGACTCTATTCTATCACTTTGTCTTGTACTGATTTTGAAAACAGAACCAGGATTTGACTGACAAGGCTTATTCTTCTCTGAAGCCTCCTAAAAGCAGCTGCAAATAATGTCACTAAACTAGCTTCTCCTGAAGCTAAGAGGAATCTGAAAAGCAGCCAGCAGCAGCCGGAGCATCTTATTAACTTATCTTTTGCCCCAGAACACACAGCTGACTTAAATGGCTTACAAAGGAAATTAGACAAATTAATGGTGAGTGAAGATAAGCCTATCAGAGGCTATTATCTGTAAGCAAATAATTTTTGACTTATGTCCTTACCAAATTTTAATGAAGGTGCACTAAAATGTAGCTAGGCTTTTAAAATAATTTGACAGAGCAATTATACATCTTAATATGGGAAATAAGACTTATTGAATGGGACCTATTCTCAAGCACAAGTTAACATTGTGATTCGATGCATAATTACCTGACAATGATTCATTGATTGATTATGTGCCATCAAATAAGTTTTTATTTATTTATTTATTATGTATTTATTTATTTAATTTTATTTAGCATATGGCATCTACAGAGGTCATGCAATCAAGTAGGTGTCAACTCTTAGCAAGCACACAGATTTTTCCCCCCAGGAGAATCTGTCCCTAACATGGTCCTTCAAATCTTTCAATGGTGCACCCATCACCACTTTAACTGAGTTCATTCACCTTGCTATTGGTCATTCCCTTTTCTTCCACCTTTCCTAGCATTAGAACCTTTCTAGAGAACTGGGTCTTTGCATAAAAACTCTGAATGAATACAATGCAATAAGTACAATGAATACAAAATATTTGGCCTTATTTTGACCAAGTAGGCTTTCTAGCCTCTAAATTTTATTACACTCTAGTAAACCTGTTGAGTGTACCATTAACTTTTTGCTCCTTAAATTTGAAGCTTTGGGATATATATTGTTTTATAGTTTTATGCATTTGGCTTACTCTTTTAGTTCATCTTGTAAACTGTCTGGAGAACTTCTCATTATAGGTCAGTATATAAGGTGCAAGTATATAATATTGTCAGATTATAAATCATGCTTTAATTTTTTGGGGGTGTGTGTGGATCGGAATGTGATGCCATAGCACATATGAAATCTTTATTAATAGCTGGTGCCTTCACCATCTTTGGGGTGAAGAAGAAACAGTCACGGAGCAATCAGGTTTGATGTATATCTGCTCTTCCATGAATTTGAATGATGGATTGCCAGATCTTTTCTTGATGAATAATGTGTTTTGTTGAAAAACTTTCTTTTGATTGTCCAGAATCAACTTCTACCAATCAACAAAACTAAAAATGTCTACTTTGGTAAGAGATGGATGGAGGAAAACCTCCTTTGATCACATTCATCATGTATATTATATTCTGTAATCTTCTATGAGTTAATCCAGTGCTGATTCCTTGTATTAGAGAATAGTAGCTTTATTCATATTTTCTTGATCTAAACCATGATAAAAAAAATATCAAATGAATCCCTGGTAACCTCAAATGAATCATTTCCACATACAAGGAGACAATCCATACTTTTTCTGGTCATACTGGAAGAGCCTATAAAATGGCAGAGGGAGAGATTTCAAGTTTCTTTGCACATCCTGGAATTTGGACAAGTGTGTGTGGGGGGGGCTGTCTTTGAAAGCTGTCTGGAGAACGCATGGCCTCTTTCTCACCCTTGTTTTGTCCCCTCTCTGTCTGACACGGCAGGCATGCTGAACAAGAGTGGCATAAGAATCGATCTGCAGGCAATCAGTGACACAGCGGCTGGCCAGAGCCACACTCCACACCATCGATTGGCTCCAAATCAATTTGCACACCACATTCTCCTCTCAGGTTACCTGCCATTTCAGGCAGAGAATGGAATGGTGAAGTGAGAAGGAAATTGCACCCAAGTATGTTGGGACCTCTATTTGTAACCTCAAAGGTCACAAACAGGTGACCTCTTTCTGTTCATATTTCTGTGCCTACGCTTTGTTGGAAAACATGAGATGGATCTGTTTTGATAGGTGGAAGGATAGCCTCTACCTATATAGAAAAAAACAAACAAACCAAAAACAGCCTCACAATTTTTCCTATGCTTTATTTTAGAATTTTCTACCTGTGTTTTGAAATGATACGATCTAATACCTATCTTGTGAAATTGTGCAGTTCGGTTTTGGGACTAGGGCATCACTGGCATTTTGTTCTAATGCTGACCTGTTTCCAAACTCCCAAATCCATGCATACGATTTCTTCCTTTACTTTTGTGGAGGACTGCGCTACACTGAACCATAGCAACGAAAGCCTTACTGGGGATGAATTCGCACTGCAGTCTAGAGTTGCCTAAAATGAATTTGGGAACTTTGAGTTCAGCATCTTGTGGGAAGCAAGACCTTGTCTTAGCTGCTTGATCTAACAAGGCCACCATATTAAGCCATAACAAGGTTTTCTAGTTTGAGCCCACCGAATACTGGAATACTGCAGTTGTGTTTGTTGTTCTGATTCAGGGTTAAACATGTGTCAAACCAGTCAGGACATTTCATGGCTGAGCAAGAACTGGATGTATTTCTCAACATTACAAGTCCAGCATTTTAGTTTTTACAACTTAGTTCTTAGCCTTTTTGCCAAGATTTGAAACTTGGAGATTCTCTTTTTGTTGTTGTTAGTCATGAAGTCGTGTCCAACCCATCGCGACCCCATGGACAACGTTCCTCCAGGCCTTCCTGTCCTCTACCATCCCCCGGAGTCCATTTAAGCTCACGCCGACTGCTTCAGTGACTCCATCCAGCCACCTCATTCTCTGTCGTCCCCTTCTTCTTTTGCCCTCAATCGTTCCCAGCATTAGGCTCCTCTCTAAACCGTGGCAAATTCTCAGACGGTTCTTGTTCCTTATGTTGTTAGTTGCAAAAGGCAATGTTGTTTCCTTCAGATTCACCAAGTACTCCCCAAAGAATACACACAAAGCATGAGCAACGCACACATATTCTCACAAGAATGTATCTTTTTTTTTAAGCACACCCAAACTTCTAGGCAGAGGGACACAGATATTTAGGGAAATATCTTTGCCCTTCACACTGTATGTTGACAGGAGCCATGAAAAAGTATGGTGACTTCATAATGTGGAAAACTCCCTTAGAAACACTGATGGCCCTCTCCACACATTCAAAAAACAAGTGAATGTTGATTGCAGCCACTTCCTAGAGTGTACAAATGTGCACATAAACCACTTTCCCCAAGCATATCAGTAATAAACCTCAAGACCCCCGCATATCTTCTATTCATGCCCAGAGTCAGCTGGGCAGACTGATATTTGCAGCATCAAGTAAGCAACCTCCTCTAGCAAACGCTAGTCTTTTTAGCCTGTGTTCCTCTAGATTCCACCTCTTCTTAGGTGGAGTGTTTAAGATAAAAAAAAAAAAGCACAACAAAGAATGTTCTTTTTGTTCTTTCTCTGGTAATT
>QLTV01000775.1:4799780-4813254 GCA_003457575.1 Thermophis baileyi | reverse complement strand
CTGGAAGAGGTTGGACAGCCGTTTGTCTGAAGTGGTACAGGGTTTCCTGCCTGCGCAGCGGCTTGGACTAGAAGACCTCCAAGGTCCCTTCCAACTCTGTTATTCTGTTTTTCCCAAAGAACCATACTTAACATGACTGCCTTCTTTGCTCCTTCCTGGGGAGCTATAGGGGAGGGGGAGGCACTGGCATAGTCCCTTGTCTTGCCCCATTGCCCAGGACAGCTAGCTGGATCCTGAAACAGCCAGGCTGAGTCAACATGGTGCAATTAAGCTAAGCCAGAGCCAAAGCTAGACAATCAGTCTTGGTCTGTAGCTCCTGATCACCCTCATGAAAACTCAGAGAAGATGCGAAACAAAAGGACAGTCAGAAAAAATGCTTAAGCACTTCTAGAGCTGCATCTAAACACAAAGGGAAAAGAGGACTAAACAAGCGCAAGGTTTTTCTGTTTTCTCCATGAGCCCAGTAATCCCTCTGATTACATCTAATACCTGCCAAAACCCATATGGTATGCCCACCCATCTCACAGTGTGATAATGCCACATGACAAAATCTACCTATTAATATTAATTGTCAGCCAGAGAATCTTTCTGAACTGCTATAGTTTGAGATTGCCTCCAGAAAGCAGGGAACGGTTTAGCAGGGATTTTAGAGTAATTCTCATTCTTTCAGCCTGAGTCTCACATATGTGGAATGTTAAACAACATCCATCTCATTCCCACCACCTTCAGTTTCTTGCAGTTCTGTCATTAAATAGCCCTATATTTGATGGCTTCCACCTGCTGATTAAAGACTTTACCTTCCCATTTCCAGAAGCACCTGAGAGTAGGTAATGGACAATATGTTCCCTAGCTAGTTGGTCAGCTTGGCACTGCCCTGGCATATAGGATGTGCCCCTTGTGTAAACCATAGTAAGAAATGACTTAGAAATTGTTGACATGTATCCCCCAAACTCATATCTACAAATACATGCCCCAGTTTTAAGTTTAAACTGGAAAAAACCAAGCGACAAAATTCTATTACAGGTAACCCTTATGACCAAAATTTGGGACCAAAACCCTTGGGACCAAAATTTCCATTGCTAAGCAATGTTGTTAGGTGAGATTTTATGATCTTTTTTGCCAAGCCTGTAAAGAAAATTTTTGCAGTTGTTAAGCGAATCTAACTTCACTTACTGACTTTGCTTGTCAGAAGCCACCTGGGAAAGTTGCAAATAGCAATCACATGACCCTTGGATGATGTAAGAGTTATTCATATGTGCCTGTTGCCAAACCCCTCAATTTTGATCACGTGACTGTGGGGAGGCTGTGATGGTCGTAAGTGTGACGACCAATTGTAAATCACTTTTTAAGTGCCATTGTAACTTCATATACCGATAGTTGCTAAATGAATGATTATAAGTCAAGGACTGTCTGTAGTACACTTAGAGAATTTAATTGGAGTTCAGTAAGACAGTCCACACTCTGTAGGCAGAAGTTCCTGGGTTCATCCCCCCGAAAAGGCTGTTTCTGATATCAAACCTCAACAATATCAAAAGTTAAATGCATCAATTACCTTGTTTAATTTAAGTCCTTTTTTTCTTGTTCCTGACATCTTTTATGGTTAGAAAGAATAGGGTACAATACATGTATCTTTGATACACATAACATTGCTAAAATTATTTATTCTTGAGAATCCTAACTATATCTCTTCAAAAGCATTTCCATAACAGCTTTTTTGGGAGTTGTTTCCCTCCCATGGCCTTTCACATCTATTTTCCTGGCAGAGTGATACAGAAATTTCCATCATTAGTATAGAGCAAAGGAAGGTAATTAGGTTCCTATAAGGTCTTTCAGACTCCAACTCCCATCATTTCCACTTTTGAAGATTAAGAACTGTAGCTCCTATATGTAACTATCTGGAGGAAACCAGACTGCCAACTTCTGCTTAGGTTACCTTACTTGAGGTCCAAGTTGTCTCATTTGAAAGAATGCCTTCCCTTATGATTGAAGGAAGTACAGAATGCTGACTTTTTCTATGAACTGTCCACATCTGTGCTATAAACTATTTTATAATTTTTCTCCCCAGCTATATTATAAAAAATATATAAAAATATATTAAAAATATATAAAAATATATATAAAAAATGGGTGTGCATAAGTGCACCAGCGTGCCTACCGTCCCTGTCCTACTGTCCCCATTTATTTGTACTCATTTCTTGTATCCATGTCCATGTTTATACTTATACCTGTTATATCGTACATGTTTGACAAACTAAATAAAATAAATAAATAAAAATAAATATTACTATCTACTCTGAAATGCTATGTCTTTGCTCGCTCTCCTATTTCATAATTTTATTCTGGCCTTTAACCCACATGCCCATAAATGTTGCTGTGCATCCAGAGACCACCTTGTAAAAGGAGCGGTACTCAGTATGATGACATGCAGACCCCCTGCATGAGAGCATGCTCGTAAAAGAAACATTTTAGCATAAATGCTTGAGCTGCAGTGTGGTAGGACTGTGGTGAACAGAGTTTTCAAATTTCTTATCCTAATTTCTTATGAAGATATTTTTAATATCAGCTAGTAAAACATTATCAAATCTCGCAAATGAAGGTAAATTTACATGTCCCAGGATAATGTTGCGGGATCCAATCTGATCACATGGCCCCGGGATGCTGCAACAGTTGTAATACATGCCTGTTGCCAAACCCATAGAACAATCCACTGCATATTCTGGAGAGAGAGAAGTTCCCTGATGATGAGCTCCAGCATGAGCCCGAATGCTTGGAAGAATGAACCTTAGTCTTCCGGTTACTGGCGCGCATGCTTGCGCGACGATCAGCTGGCCAGCGTGCATGCTCGCACCGGAAAACGGAATACCAGCTCTTCCAGTTTCTGGCCCTGCCGCATGCACGAAGGCCAGCTGATTGTCGCGCGCACATGCACACCAGAAACCCAGAAGAGGAACGGGCGACGCTGCATGTGCCAGGCAACATGGCTCCGTCTGCCACTTCTGGCACGCGTGCCATAGGTTCGCCATCACGGGTCTAGTGGATAAGGAACCAGGTTAGAAACAGGAAACTCTGAATTCTAGTCCTGCCTTAGACGTGAAAGCTTGGAGCCAGTCACACACTCTCAGTCCAAGCCACCTTGTAGAATTGTTGTGGAGAAAATAGGTGGAGGAAGGAATATTAGGTATGTACAAAACAATAAAGGCAGTATATAAATTAATAAAATAAAATAATAAATAAAAAAATGCATGAGATTAATCCAGTGAAATTTAATTTGGAAGATATCTTCACTGATCAGATATTAAGAAAGGAGATTAATTTGGCACATTTTTCCTACATAGTGCTTACATAAAACAGATTTCCTTTCTCTTCTGAGAGACATCTGTTGGTAGTCAGTGACACTTGCATTTAACTAACAGTCTCCAGATATTTGTGCAAGATTTGTTCATACTCAACCAGCAGTAGAATCAATTATATAGAGTCAATTATATATACAAAAAAAGATTTCCTTGGGTGATTTCGAAAATTTGATTAAGTTTGGACCTGGTTAGGCATGGGATGGGAGACCACTAGGAAATCCCTGTGAGGTACCCTAGACTGGAAATTAAAACAAATATCCTGGAAAAAGGCAATACAAACCATTTCCATTTCATTGCCAGCACAATGATAAAAACATGTCAAACTCAGCTTGAAGATGCTTCTACCTCTAAATAATATTTTAATCTAGATTTTTGCTTTTCACAGAGTATATTTATATGGGGATATGGGGTGATTTGGCAAGATGGAGATTAAAAGAGAATAAATAGCTTGTAAAATAAATTCTTTTACAAGTTGCCTTTAAAAGCTTCAAGATAAACAGTTTAATTCTGAGAAACACAACGTGATCTTATAAATTGACCAATCGTAGCTTCAGCATGGAAAGTTCTAAAACATTCTGGTAGAGTTCCCTGAGGATGGGGTCCAGCACGAGTCTGAAAGCTTGGAAGAATAAACCTCTGGTCCCAGTGACTGACCCAGATTGGATCCTGCAACATTATCCTGTGACATGTATATTTGCCTTCATTAATGAGTTCTAAAACAAACTATGGTGCTAACAACTCTTAACATACTGTCTTGTTTCTCTTGGAAAACTTTCAAATCAGAAGAAAAGATATTTCTGGCTTTAAAATCTGTTTTTTTTCAACGCCCCCACCCCCATTCCAATTAAGAAATCAAGATGTTGATTCTTGCTCTCCAAAATTTCCTCAAACCAATTGCTTTCCCCTTTCTCTCTTTTCTTCTACTCTACTGTATCAGTTCGATCAAAATAGCCGTTTCTCTGCATCTGTGTTTGGCCGCTTTTGAGCATTCTTTGTACACAATATGAAAGGGAGGGATAGATAAATGCTAGACTAAATAACTCCAGCTGAAAAACAGTAAGTGCTGGACAAAATATGCCGGGGGGTTACCAAAAGACCTTTAGAACAGAAAGCTGCGACATGTTAAAGATGCATCATTTGAGAATTGGGAAGGGAGAGGAAGGAGTAAAGGGTGAAGAAAGCTCCAGGGATATAATTTAGCCCTCACAACAAGGTCAAGCACATTTAATCCTCCCTGGTAGGTCGAGGAAAGGCCGGACTGACCCAACCTCTGGCTTCTCCATCTGGCTTTTCCTGAAGCCAGGCACTCTCAACAGGGGAATGTGTATTTCTGACCAGCTGCAAACAAACTGAAGTTTGGGGGCTTTCTCTAGCTGTTTGCTAACTTTCTCCCATAGCCTCCGGAAGTTATTGTCCACCCCACCCCCCCACTTCCCAGAACTGCACAGTATCAAAGTCAGAATCATAAAAGTGCTGTGGTTTCTCAATGTTGCAAGGTTTACAATCTTGCTGTTAAACCACCAGCCCCAGTTCTTAAAACCAGGCTGCGTGTTAAGCTGTTACATACGTCATCGGCACCCCCTATCTCCCCTTGCCACATTTCCCAGTTGTCTCCCCAGTGCTAAAGTTCAGTTATAAATTCTTCAGAGCAGGAACCTCTCCTCTGAGTCTGCCTAAGATACTTGCTGCTTTGGAGGAGGTAAGTTGTTTTGACAACTACAGGGGACAAGTTCACGGATAGGTTTGCATAAGTGTTTCTCAACCTGAGCACCTTTAAGTTGGGTGGACTTCATCTCCCAGAATTCCCCAGCCAGCAGGCCATCAACTTGAGAATTTTTAGGAGAACAGTATATTAGAAGATAGCAATTCCATTTAGTTATTCTACTAACTAAATACTAAAAATTCAACCACAAATTAAATAAGCATTTTCTTCCCTTTTTGTCAGCTAAAGTCTGCTGCCAGATGTTGCTGTCTCATTTTAAGGTATCTTGTCTTCGGTAAAGCACCATGTATGAGAGATATGCCACAATGCTGTCACATGCATCATGATTTCACTGCACAAAAATGTGAATTACGTACATCATTTGCATGGTGATATCATGATGCATTTGACATCCCCCCCCTCTCCCTGCATGTTCATCTCTAGTAATACTTAATACAATATACTAATAGAATTATTTGAGTATCAAGTTCACGCACCATTTAGAGAAAACAGCTTTCAGATAAATCATTTCCACTATTCTTCCACCCCAATCAGTCTATGCAAACGGGTGACTGTTTCATTCTCTCCTTCCAGCCCTTCTTTTCTCTTTCTGGGAAAGTCAACCTAAAGTTTTCTAAATTGAGAATTTTTGGCACGACTCTGTGAACATAACATAGGAGATGATCATTCAAACCCCAGTAGAATGTTTCAGGAGCAAGAGATGAAACCCAGGATAGAGGAAAAACTACAACTTTTCTTTCTTAACATTCTTTTGTTAGTTTTGCTATACATTGATTTGACATTTCTATGATAGCATACAAGGATCGGTGAGATTACCTTTTGGAATAGAATTTGGGGTTTCAGAATAGATGCAGAATATACTCCAGAGAAGAAGTTCGGTCTCTTGTTTAGCTCCTATTAAGTAGCTCATCTTTAATACACTTGAGAACAGTATCATTTTATGGTATTACCATTTTTTTTAAATTGTGTTTTATTGTTTATTTTGTATTTTAAACAGCCTTAAGTTTTAGAGGGGACATCACAGAAATGAGTGTAATGAATACATACATGATAGTATGTATCTCAGCGATACATACTGTAAGGGAAAACCATCCTAGCTGTGAGACAGTTGCTGTTTAGTCCATTCAAGCAGTACATTCCATCTGATATTTATTTATTTATTGTTTATATTCCGCCTTTTATTACTTTTACAAATAACTCAAAGTGGCAAACATATCCAACACACCTTCCTCCTCCTATTTTCCTCACAACAAAACCCTGCGAGGTCGGTTGGGCTGAGAGAGCGCAACTGGCACAAGATCACTCAGCTTGCTTCCATGGCCTTGGCAGGACTTGAACTCACTGTGTCTTGCTTTCTAGACCAGTGCCCTAACCAGTAGACCAAACTGGCTATCTGGGATTATCTATGTAATCAACAAATCAGAAACTGATCTAGCAGCTGAGCTTACCTGCTGAACAACCATACGAGATGTGATATGTTTGAAGTGTTACTGTATTGTGAAAAGAATAATTTCTTAGTCTCTGCGATGGAGACTAGGAAAGATGCGTTCTATCCTGTTCAGGAATTCCAACATAGGTTCAGCTTAAGAGGTGTGCTAGGATAGCGGGGCAACTTTTGGTGGACAGAGTCACATTTAACTTTTGGGGGGAAGAAGAGAGCAGGATGAAGGTGCAATGTGAGTGAAGCCATATCACGTACAAGAGCAGGCCATTTGGGTTCAGAGGTTTTTTTTTTTCTTTTTAAAAAACCCTTATCCTTATTTTAGAGCTTATACTACCATTCCTTTTATGTATTTTTATTAGAATTTTTACATAGACAAAGGATAAATAAGAAAAATATATGGATTAGGAAAGTGGAAAGAAAGATAAAGGAATAAGTGCAGAAAACAATACAAACAGAAAAAAGTATTTAAAAAAGCAATTTCTGATGATCTTTATAGCAGTTACAAATTATAGCTCCTCCTCCTTTTAGATTATGTAAGACAACTTTAATTCCCTTCTTTCCATATTCAACCCCTTTTAATCAGCAAATCCAGAAATCATTAAAATCATTTTTATCCAATTTCAACAAAAAGTCAATAAAGGTTTCCAGTGTTTTATGAAACATAGTTTTCATATGTCACACTTAAAAAGCAAATTGTATTGAGCATTTTCAGTCATTATTCAGCAGTATAGATTCAGCATTGAAATACAGGTGCTAGTGGCTCATTAGGATTAGTTGATTGGGGGCATGTCTTAGGGGTACCAAAATAATTGTGTTGTTTCTTGGTCTGTCCTCCAAGCATAGTTCAAGATTCTTCTGTTGAACACAAACATTCCAACTTAAGTCAATACTTTCTTTGTAGAGTTTTCTCCTACCACCAAAGCTTAAAGAGAAGAATGGTGGCAACTAAGTTCAGCCTCAGCTGTGCCATGGAACATTTGCTTACTTCATATTCTTGACCCTTTCAAGTCAACAAACATTCTTCCAAATTTTAAATCTATTTATAGGTCAATTTTTTCTTCTTCTGTTGCTTGAAGTTGTGTATATGTCAATTATTCCTGCCTTGGAATTGCTTTAAATGTCATGCAATGGGTGGCAGCACCTAGCCTAACCTTTGTTGATCCCAAGGATTCACCACCATAACTGTTTGCTGGGTGGGGATGTTAGAAAAAGGCAATGCTAAACCATACATGTATTATTGCCAATAATGTACTTCCATCAAAAGTTGATTTCAGCTTAGGAGCACTCTAAGCTATATTCAGCAAAATGTTACCATTTAAAGCAGTGGTTCCCAACCGTTTTTTGGCCATGCCCCACCTAAGCATCTCTAAAATCCTGACCCCCCCCCCCCCCGTGACATATAATTCTTACTATTCAAAAAGTGAACTACTCACGCGGAGGAAGCCTAAAAGGCCATTGACTTGGTTTAAACAAGGTTTCAATTGCTCCCATTAAAAATCAAATTGCCCCCCTGTGGGGCATGGGCCCCATGTTGGGAACCACTGATTTAAAGGGAAGTTGGAATCACATAGCTTTACTTAGCACTGTATTTCCAATGCAAAATGCAATTAATTCCTCCCTGATACATGGCTAAGCTTCACTATCCATTAATAAAGAACCAACTTGGCAAGCTGTGCAAAAATTCAGCAGTTTATATATTGTTGGAATCTAATATTTCCTACAATATCCTTGAAGGCCCTCCCAAATGGCCTTCTTCTGGGGCATTGAAAGACATTTTAATTATTGCCCATAGAGAAACTATTACATGTATGAGAGAAAATTGGCAGTCCAGATATGGCATGGGGAACCAACATGACAGCAGCTCAAAGTAACTTTACCTAGAGTTGTGGCAAAGGGGCAGACATGTACACATACTGTATGAGGTAGTATTAAGTAACTGCCCTTGGCTTGGCTTTAGTTTGGCTACATGAGAAATAACACCTAATCTCAATTCTTAATTGGTGTACTAGTGTGTCACAGCAGCTTACAAAAACATTAGTTGGTGCTAGGCAGTGGGGTTTGTAGTATCTTCCCATAAAATAAAATGTATGAGTTGACCCTTAAGAATGCACTGTATTTTGTAAAAATGTAATGAACAGAAACCCATGTTGCAGTTTGCTGACAGGAGCTTTTCCACCAATTTGTTCCCCCCAAAATGAGAACAAATGATAAAACTAAACCTTGCTGAGCATTTTATCCCATCGTCTAAGATCTCTCTCTTTCTTGCTTGCTAAGTAAAGCAGAGATTCTTTAAAAATAATTGTCAGGACAGGATAAATATGCAGGGTGATGGCGTGTGAGTGAGTAATTTTTGTCTCATGCAAATTACTGACAATCTCTCCTTCTATTTGTTGTAAGAACCTGCTTTATTAGAAACTGAACAAAGAGGTTAAGAAAAGCAGGCCTAGAATTTCCCCAATCTCTTTTTCCACACCAAAATATTTATCTTATTGATAAAAGCCACTGTGGGGGATTTATTAATTATTTATTTACTTCGCAAAATGCATTCACTTTCTTTTACCCCGAAGGAGGAAATTCTACATTGAGTCAACACTGTTTTGTTTCTATTCTGCATGAAGAGAGGGCACATTATCATTTCATACTGAGAGAGGTTACAGGAATTAAAACCCTTGGCTTTTCCTGCTTGGGGCACATTATTCTCCAGGCTCCTCCAGAAATCTTATAGCTTGGCCCCTCAATGTCCAGCTTTCCAATGTTTATTAAGTTTTAAATATAAACACACATATTAAAAGAAACATACAGCTACTATTTAACCTACTAATCAATATGAAATAACTAGAATAGCAAATGTTTGCATCAGTTAATTGGCTAGATTTATCAACTGAAATCTCTCCTAATCAGGCATATGTTAAACAAACATTCAAACAGGTTTTAAAAAATAAAACAAGTATAAAATGATTTGGTGCCATTGTAGCAGAACCATCATATTTCATGCAAGGAAATGCCTCTACTGTGATGTCTAAACTTTTGCAGGCATCACCTGAAGCCAATAAAAATGTTTTCCTCTTCTTCAAACTTTATCTAAATGAAAACTCATGCAGACTAACACGTTAGTCTGTCACCCATAAAACAAAATCATTTCCAGAATTCTTCACTCATATGACTAATATATAAGGATAAATGCAGACATTGGTTTGACTATTTTTATTGTTTATATGTATTGACCAATGTAAGAACAATAGACAAATTTGTTGGGCTTCCTTTCCTAGAAATACAGAAATTTCCTTGGTTCAAATATTTTTCTGGCCTGTGAATGGACAATTAAAGCATTAAATCATTTTCCTGTGGGGTGGGGTGGTTGCTAAACATATTTTACTGGCTTAAAATACTTTGGTGAGAGCTTTATATTTAATTATTAATGGTTTATTAAAACAAAATGGTCTATTTATTTATTATGCCACCCTGTAAAGCATCCTCCATAGTATTTAACCAATTTCATTAGGGCTGTAAGATACGATAAAAAAAGTCAAGATGACAACTGTGTTAATGCATCCAAAACTCCACCTGTTTTGTTTGTGCTACATTTCCCATTAATAAGTTTAAGGCACTGAACACTATAGTTTTTAAACCTTCCCCAAATGCTGAAAATGTTGGGTGCATCCACCTTGGTGAAGTCATGATATCCCCCGGGGACCACATCATGCAGTCTCATGAGACCAAAAAAATTAGTATGTTGAACTAACTGCCAAGCCCTAGCAAAAAAAAAAAAAAAAAGGGGAAGAAAAAAAAAAGGGACCAGAACTAGCAAAAAAAAAAAAAAAAGGAGAGAGAAAAGGAATGGGCTTAGGTCCCACCCACTGTTAGCTTGTATCCCACAAACAAATGTGACCATGGAATGAAATACAAAAGCCTCCTCCAGCTTATTCAACATTGCCTTCCTCAGTTATATCTAAGCATAGTTCTGAGTGGTCCACCTACAGTATGCAAATATAAAAGTTGCTACCAGCTGTAATTTTTTATGGGGAAATTACTAAATACACAGGAGTAATTGTACCATTTGTTTGGAGGATATACTGTGAAGCTAGCAAAGTGCTAAAAACAATGTTAAGTTGAATTAACTATACATTTAAGTTTTTGTCTGGCTTTGTATACATTTTATAGGTAGAGCTAAACAGCAACGGCCAGATAAGCTCAAAAAGATTACTTATTCCATCTTATAGAATCTTTTTTTCCCCTAAATTTTTGCCTAAAATCTTGAATATACTATTTCTGTAAATGGAGTTGTTGCTATAGGTTCTCCACAGCAATAGTTTGTAGGTCTTAGCACCAGGAGAATAAATAGTTGGTTTTTATTTTAACAACTGAGGAAGGCCCATCAAGGCTAGAATAGGTTGCACTTGATAGATTACCCATTTTTCTCCCTTACCACAAGTCCAAGAAAGAGACTAATCTAATTTTTTTGAGCTTTAATCATTCAATATTTTACTTATGAAGAAAGATGTAAAAGATTTCTTTTGCAAGAAATCTGGAGAAAATTGGGGAAGTAAAAAAAAAAACCACAAGAGATAAATGTGAGCAAATTCAGTTATGAGTATTTGAAGGATAAAGAATTTGGGTGGAAGCCAAAGACTGCAGATAACTGCTAAATCTGGAGAAATATTTGAAGGAATAAATATTTGTTAGACTTTTTTTAAAAAAAAACAGAAGTGAATTTATTTGTGAGATTTATGCCCCAGAAACTCAAAGCAATATATATAACACTTTCTCCTTCCACTTCCATCCACGTCCCAATCAAAAACCTTGTGCTTAGAATTAAGAGACATGAACTCAAACTTACCCCATGGACTTCCACAGCTGAGGGTGAATTTAAACTTTGGTTTTCCCAGTTCTACTCCTACATCTTAACTACTACACGCTATACGTGTGGGGGAGATGAAGACAATAATGATATGTCTGAAGAGAAAGTGTAGAAGTCTGCCACCACAGCATTATCAAGACCTATGGGCCTCTTTTGCCCCCTGGGGGAAAGCCTTAATTAACGATATCCGACACCTCACCTTTGAAGGCAAAGGTATCTAAGGGCCCCAGGCCCTCCAGCTGGATCTCCATCTGGAAGCCAATCTACTTGGATATTATGAAAAAGCCTAAGGTTCAGGACGGCTGCTCTAGTGTGTATATCTTCTCTCCTGACATCATCTTAGTAGCCCAAAGAAAAAGTTTCTCATCTTGTTCTCAAATTACCACTGATGGTTATACGTTGATTCAGATGGCAGAAGTGTTAAATGTTAAAAAGAAAGACTTTCTCCCATATGTAAAGATGTACCTTTGTTACATTTTCACAAACTAAGAGGTACAATTCTTGAATTAGAACAAAAAATGAAAAAAAGCTTAAAGATATATAAAACTTGACATGCTTTTATTATAAAATGGCTTGTATGCCTTCCACAGGCATAGAAAAAATTCAGTCAATTTATTGATTAAAGAAGGATTGTTGAATTTTCTCTTAAAATATTACATTCTTGGTCTCTTTTCCTTTTTCAGGTTCCAAAGTTTTTATTTTTTTAAAAAAGTAAAGAGATCTCTGAATGGGATAATGGGTGTATATTGACAGTTATCTATTCATCACAAGTAGCATCCATTTCCCCCAATTCAATGAATTCTTTGCAAAGAAATAGCATAAAGTGAGGCTTACAAGTACACTTAAAATTCTGATATTCTAGTTAAAAACACACTCAGTGTGTATAGGAAATGGGAGATTGGTTTATGGAATGATGCATCTAAGTTAAATTATACATCCCATTTTAAAAAAAACCTTTCATTAAGTAACACTTTTGCTTAAATGTCCTTTAAGACAAGCTGGACTCCTGATGATTTCATGGACAAATCTATTTTTCTAGGCAACAAAATAGAATACCATCTTTCAGATTTTTTTTTTAAACTTCTGAATCTAACCTACTATCCTGGTTCTTTCTGGTGGTCTCCTGTCCAAAGATTTTTGAAATCATTCAGCATCAATAAAACTCCCTTTTTATGACCCTATAATCCCTTAATTCGGGGTAGAGTCGGGGCGACTGGATGGAGCAAAGTGTTCACTGGCCGGATGCCCTTCCTAATGCCACACAGAGTTTGCAGCAGATATTTTTTTCTTTGTGCCCTAGAGGGAAATATCTGCTGCTACCTAGGAGTGAACTCTCAACCTTCTGAGTAGGAGGCGAGAGTCTTCACCACTAGGCCACCACACCACTCAGATCATTCAGCATCAACTATCATTTAAATATTCTGTGCAATATATTTACATTTGGAGATGAGAATCTTGTGGCCTGGAGTTCAATATTGTTTGGTTAGGGCATAGATTATCTGGTTGATATTTCTATGCTTTGCCCTGATGCGGATCCATACCAATGTTGGTTTATTTATTAAATAGCTGCCCATCTCACTAACAATTATTCTGGCTGGTGTACAAGAGCTGAAAACAGTTAATAAATATATTAAAAAGTATAAAAACCCAAACAAAAAATAATATAGATGAAGAGGTGTTAAAAATAGTTAACTTTGGGGTTCCCCAGGCCTGCTGGCATACCCATGTCTTGCGGGTCCTCTGGAAGCTGAACAGTGACGAGGCTGACCCAGTGGTGAAATCTAAAAATTTTCCCTACAGGTTCTGTGGGCATGGCTTATTTTGTGGGTGTGGCTTCAGGTGGGCGTGGCTTGGTCATGTGACCGGGTGTGCATGCTTGGTGGTCAGGTGACCGGGTGGGCGTGGCCAACTTGTAAAATGTGGTGAAACTCACTTAACGCTTTTGCTTAGCAACCAAAATTTTGGGCTCAATTGTGGTCATAAGTTTTCTTTCTTTCTTTCTGTCTGTCTTTCTTTCTGTCTTTCTTGCTTTCTTTCTTTCTTTCTTTCTTTCGTTCCTTACAATTCTTTCTTCCTTCTTCTTCTCTTCAATTCTC
>QLTV01000775.1:4738079-4797111 GCA_003457575.1 Thermophis baileyi | reverse complement strand
TGACTTCCACGTGGCCTTCCGCTTGCCTGCCTTTGCAAGCTGGCCACGGGGACACCGGTAAGGCCGCATGGAAGGCAGGAAAGCATGTCGGGGCTACGGGGAAGGGAGCAGGCTGCTACCTCCCTTCCCCGCCGCCCTGACATGCTTTCCTGCCTTCCACGTGGCCTTCCGCTTGCCTGCCTTTGCAAGCTGGCCACGGGGACACCGGTAAGGCCGCATGGAAGGCAGGAAAGCATGTCGGGGCTGTGGGGCGGGGGGCAGGGGGCTGGCAGGCTGGCGGGGCGCGGAGGGGGGCGCAGGGGCGTCCGGCCTCGGAAGGCAAGCGGGCGTGGGTGACCTCCAGGAAGGCGGCGTGGAAGGCAGGAAAGCATGTCGGGGTTACGGGGAAGGGAGCAGGCTGCTACCTCCCTTCCCCGCCGCCCTGACATGCTTTCCTGCCTTCCACGTGGCCTTCCGCTTGCCTGCCTTTGCAAGCTGGCCACGGGGACACCGGTAAGGCCGCATGGAAGGCAGGAAAGCATGTCGGGGCTGTGGGCCGCGGGGAATGGAGTAGGAAGGCAGGCTGGGACAGGAGGGGGAGGCAGGGTCAGCTAGGTAGGCCACGACTTTGCACGCTTACCTGGCAGGCAGATCAGGGGCGCAGCGCTTCAGGAAGGCAAGCTGCAGACTGGGCAGGGCAGGGCGAGCGAGCGGCGACCGGGGGACCGGTTCGGGGGCGTGGCCAGCCAGCCGTCGCTAGTGGCTCAGTGAACCACCACCGCCTGCCGCTACCTGTACACAAGAACCGGTCCGAACCGGGAGCATTTCACCCCTGGACTGACCTCACCTCAAGGAGAAGATTCCACAATGCAGAAGCTACAGCAGAAAAGGACCATCACCCATGGTCCATCAAATGTAGCTTCCTAGGTGACAGAACACATAATGTGCCCTCCCTGCTTAATATGGTAATAGTCCGATGAAATTCCTCAAATAACTTGGTTCTGTGAAGGGCTTTAAATGTCAACACCTGGACTTTGAATTGGACCCTGGTAAGAAACTGGTAATAATGCTGCTTGCAAAACATAAGCATAACATGTATTCCACCAGAAACACACATTAATTACTTGAGCTGCTGCTTTTTTCCACCAACTGACATTTCGGAATACTCTTCAAGGGTAGCCCCATGTAGAACTCATAGCAGTAATATAACCGGAAAAGTGACCAGGTGTAAGTTATTTGCTAAAGGCAATGTTAAATTAAATTCCATACATTTTATGTGGCTACAAGAGGCATTTATAAGGGGAAAAAACTATGCTGTGATCTAGAAAATGAAATTCTTAGTTTGGGCGGGAAAAAGATAATTAAAATGCAATACGATAGAAAATTATAAAATCATACATGATAGAAAATCTCCTCTCATACTATTTTTATTGAATTTATTTCTCTTAGTATATTTGATAATGTCTGCAACAATTTCTTGGGATAGTTAAAATAATAATAAAAAAACAATTTTGTATAGAATAGATCAGTGTAGCATAAGAAAAAACCTCAGAGGAAAGTTAAAATTAATATTTCAAATCGCTTGACAAAGTTCTTTTGATTGAAAAGCCCCCATGACCAGGACCATGATCATCTAATGCAGGGGTGTCAAACTCAAGGCCCGGGGGCCGGATCTGGCCCATGGGGTGCTTAGATCTGGCCCACGGGGCCACCCTGGGAACAACAAAGGACTGGCCTGCTGTGCTTCTGCCAGCAAAAACGGAGCTCGGGAGGGCTGCATGTGCCCCCCCATGAGCTCCATTTTCACTGGCAGAGGGTTGCAGGAGGCCGTCGCAGCCGGAAACAGAGCTTGGGAGCCCGTTTTTGCTGGCAGAGCATTTGGGCCACACAGGTGCCCCCAACACGAGTGATGTCGAGCTGCCCATGCTCCCCGCCCCCCCCCCCCCAAGGTCCAACACCACCCTGATGTGGCCCTCAATGAAATCAAGTTTGACACCCCTGATCTAATGCAACAATCAGAAGGAGATCTTCCACATTAAAAAATGAGTCTGTATAGAATGCACAGCCACAAATGGTAATTAGCCACTCACTTAGTTGACTACTTAAGATATTAGACAAATTAACTCGGGTGAATTAATGATGACTACATCATTACATTACCAGATACCAAAAAACCCAGCACCATTGAATGCCTCATCTTGTAGGAAGAAACGGAGGCTTCCCTGCCTTGCCTGGGCAATCAATAGAAGAAGAGGACTAGGGGAAGAATCACTACTGTTATAAGCAGTGGATTAGTTGCATCTTTCATCTAACCACCAGGAACATTCTGATGTTCTTTCAATAGCAACAGCACTAAAAGAACACTAAAAATTAGAGTATAACCAAAATAACATTTCCAATTCATTTTGCTGCTTTCTGATTTCAGATTCCCTGGTTATGTGAATGAGCCAGAAGATCCCAAACATAATGGAAAATGTTTCCCATTACTCCGAATACACTACTATTCACTTCACTATACATTTGCTTTAGCTTAGATAATCAGAAGCTCTGATTCATACAGAGACACTTGGCAAGAAGAATCATCATGTGGGAGGAGACATATGAATTTAGATTTGCAATGGTCTATTAGTTCATGCAAGCCTAAAATTATAATTACATCAGTGCAGGAAACACTAGTACATGTGTAGGAAGAAATTTGTTGAAGAATTGGTGTTGGACAATCTATATACTGAGTTGAAATTTCTACAAACATTACTTAAAACTTGTCTCAAGATGCTAACTTTTATTTGCTCTAGGAGATACTGCCATCTTTTGAATTACATAACTTTCCTTATCTCATTTGTATTTCTTTTCGGAAGTCAACTTAACAATATCCAGGATGGAATTCTACAACAGGGTTATTCCCTATAACATTTCTTGCTGAAAATTCCAGGTTTTCTTGCTTTTTTCTGAAATATTTTTAAGTTTGGAAGCCCCTAGTTCCATAGCATAGCTAGTTTAGAAGATAGTATTGTAGCTGCTGGTTGGCATGACCAAAGGTTTTTTTATATTAAATGAATATTTCTTTATATTTTTAAAAATGTTTTAAATGTGCTATGGCATTTTTAGGAAGCAGAGAAATTCAACAGTTCTATTTAAGGCAGCGTCGTCTTAGGCTGAAAATGGTGAGTTCTGCTAGGAGGAAAGAAACTAACACATCCGCCTCAGCAATTTTCTAAAAAAAAAAAATCTGTTAACTTACACGAGTGTAAAAAAAAGAGAGAGAGAGAGAGAGAAAAGAAAGGAAAGCTTTATGATTAATTGACACTCTTTTTCTGGCAAGTGTTGGCAAGATTTCAAAACTAACCTTATGCTGCACATATCCTTGTTTTGTACCAGAAAGTTTCACAAATATTTGATCTTCATACCAAAAAGCTATTGTAACATTCAAGCACGCAGGGGTGCACATTTGTAATACAATTATTCACACTTTTTTTGAAAATTATACAAAATTTAAATCATAGTAAATTCCTCTAGACCAAGAAAAATGCTGCTATTAGGTACCTTTGCAAAAATTCTGTAGGTAGTTATGCCTAATGCTTTTCTAGCTCTTACTAGACCAATATTTCTTAACCTCAAGGACTTCTAAGATGTTTGGACTTCAGCTCCCAGAATTCCCCAGCCAGAAATACTATACTAGACATTGATTACTGACCTGAATGTATAAAGAAAGAGCAAGCAGTTTGGAGGGATGGAAGGCCCATCTCCCAAAGGGCTGCCATGGTTGGGGAGGCCAAGTCCCCCCCCTTAAAAAAAGTTTATCAGAAGGCAAATTAATTGATTCACATCACTCCATGCAGCCTCCCACCAGGTGTTTCCTGTGGCTTCTAGTGGCTTTGTATTTTAGGCAGCAACATTTCGAAGGCACAAAGTTGCAGCCAGTCAGCCTTCTAATCTTCCTAGAATATCTATGTACAACTTGGAGATATTCTTGCCCAAAAAAAAAGATGCTGAAAGGTGGTGTTTTGTTTTGCAGTATAAAAAAAACAAAACATCAGTTAAGGCAGGGAGTCTATAGGCATTCCAAAGGTTACATAGACATATTGGTCCTTGTGGGTGCTTATCCACTTATCCATGATGTTTATTCACAATATAAAGTGTTTTACAGTTCCCCCTGTAAATTCAATATACCTGGGAGTTCAGCCTGGAGTTTTCTCCAGCACAGTGTTTCTTAAACTTTTTTCTCTCAGTATTTCTTCTCACTTTTAAAAATTATCGGGGATCCCAAAAGAATTTGTTCATATAGGTTATATTTATCAATATTTACCATATTCAAAATTAAAATGGATGCATTTGCTGCTGTTATTGCTTCTCAATTGTTTTTGATGGCTTTTTAATATTGTATTATTTTTGAACACAGGCTGGCAAATATTACTGATTTCACACATCCCTGAAGGGTTATGGGGGACCTCCAGGGGCCCTAGGACCACATTCTAAGGAACATTCTAAGAAACAATGAAAACGAAGTGCAAGAATGGGAACATCTACATTCAGGATCAATGAAATGGACTTCAATTCTCTGATTAAGGAAAGCCCATTTTCCATGGTCCTTCTAGCAAGAGTTTATGGGCCACAACAAAACAGGCCTTGCATTTAGGAAAGCATAGGAAGTAGAGCATAGGAGCCGCGGTGGCGCAGTGGTTAGAGTGCAGTACTGCAGGCTACTTCTGCTGATCACTGGCTGCCAGCAGTTTGGCAGATCGAATCTCACCAGGCTGAAGGTTGACTCAGCCTTCCATCCTTCCGAGGTGGGTAAAACGAGGACCCAGATTGTTGGGGGCAATATGCTGATTCTGTAAACCGCTTAGAGAGGGCGGTAAAGCACTATGAAGCGGTATATAAGTCTAAGTGCTATTGCTATTGCTAGAATGAAGAACATGACCATCAGTAAATCTGGATCTTCAATTAAGGAATTAAAGGCAGGTTTTACATAAGACAATTTGGTTTGATACATTATTTGTAATAGGAAATGATTTTTTTTAAAAAAAGCATGAGGATAACTTATTTAAAAATTCACACCTGTATCTCCTACCCTCATTTAACTGAGAATAAACTCCAGATTTACTTGTAACTTGATATATATCGGAAGAAGCTATCGACCACCTTATATGTCCTTTATGGTAAAAAAAAAGGCATCTATATTTGAAGCTCCCTTGAGACATAAAGTTTAAATGTAATTGCTTAATTGATGAGCAAAACAGCCCACTAGTATTGGCGCAATGCCGGTGTAATTTAGACAGAATCCAGCTGGCATAATGGAACAGTACAGGACTGTGCTTAACTTGATTAAAGGACAGATGGCTGTTCAGTTAAACATTCTTTAATTAGCTCTGTTTCACATACAGTATTTCAGGAATCCTTTTCTCTGTCCTGTAAGGTAGGCCAATACTACAGCTTCTTCCACTTCCTGCAAGACAGTTCACAATGTGTACTCTTAGCTACTAAGTTCTTAATGTACAGAACTAACAGTATATGGCACAGTATTGTATTCATATAAATGCTTACTATTAATGTATACTCCCTCTTTTTCCTCTTTGCTGCTCTCTGTTTTTTCTGTAGCTTGTCAGGCTAATTTTGGCCTAGATGAGACACTGAGAGGCCGTGAGTTCTAAACTTATTTTAGGCATGAGGCCAGCTAGGTGACCTTGTACCAGTCACTCTCTTTCAACCCTAGAAAGGAGGCAATGGCAGACTACTTCTGAAATCTTCTCAAAAAAAACAACAACAAAAAACAGCAGGGACTAGTCCAGGCAGTTGACTCAAAAGTGAAAAGAAATGGGCTATGGGTAAGACTAAATCAAATCAAATCAAATCAAATCAAATCAAGGAAGGCCTCATCTTTCCAGTATGTTCTGCCATGTCTACAGGATATCTTACAGTGGACATAGAAGGTCTACATACCTCTGTTAAAAATGCCAGGGTTTGGAGATGTAAAAAAAAATCAGACCAAGATAAATAACTTCAGATTTTTTTTGACCTTTAACATATAAGCTGCACAATTCAATTGAAAAACAAACTGAAATTGGTTAGTGAGGAAAAATCAAAATAAAAAACTAGAAATGTTGCATTTTAATAGGGGTGTGTAGACTTTCTCGATTCATTGTATGTAATTTCTTAAAGGTTTTTTAAATGGCAGACATTTACTTTATTGAGCAACTACATTAAACTGAATGCAAACTGAATCAAGATTACTTTCCTAAAAATATTCTGCTATTCCTTCTGGTGATTCTATCACAAATAGTCAAATTGGTGACTATTATTATTTTTAGTTATTTAAGTACTGTTTTTAAATAAATTTTCAATGTTATTATGGTGAATACTTTTGTCACTGTATTATGACTACAGACTTTTTAGATTTAAGATACAGCCTATTCATGTAAACAATTAAGCAAATAAATAAATATGTGGAGTTTATTTTATTGTTATATCTTCCCTATTGCTGGGTTATTTTTTTGTTTGCTTAGGGATTCAGCTTTTCACTGAGCAATCAGTTAACCAATACATTAAAAGTCTTTTGATTGAATAAAAAGACAGTACATATTAGCAGGAAAATACCTTTGAAAGTAGTCTTAATGCAAGCATTTAGTAAGAGTTCAGATGACATGTTTGAATAGGCATTCCTTCTTTGTATCTTTAATATGTGTGTGTGTGTGTGTGTGTGTGTGTGTACACATATAGAATCTTTTCTTTTTTCTCTTTACTGTATCATATCTGAATTTTGTAGATTTAATCAAGAATGTATGATTGGCCAAGATTTCTTGGATTACAAGACATTGCTAATTATGATCAGTAATTTTTATGGCAGTCAGTATGCTTACTTACACATACAAATACAAGTGACTGATTGACATAGTTTTTCACATGAAAAAAAAAATTGTAAGAGATCTTCACCAGTTAGAAAGCTGAAATTTGATACAGAATTCAGTACAATTCTTCTCTGAAACGAGTGTCATATAAAATACTTAAAATTAAGATGATTCAATACCAGCTATGAAGGTGAAACTTGGTACCCTTCTAGACCAGACATTTTACTATCAGAAAGGATTGGAGTTGGGAATTTTAAGGTTGGAGATTTTAATGCAGAATCACTTTATTTACATTATATAGACTTATATATGGACAGAAACAATTTTTCTTTAGTATTTTCATTTGACCAAGTTTTGCAGCACAAGTTTTAGAATAAAAATACTAATATGGAAATTTGCATATAGCGAAAAGTAGACACAAAAATGCCTTTTGCCGAAAATAATGCACAAAAATAATGAAAATACAAGACAATCATTTGCAAAATGTGCACTAATAGGAAAAATATTAGGGCATATGTGCAGAAAATATGTATATATTTTCAAACAGTTTTTCATATAAAATTGCAAATAATATCTAAGTAAGATTGTAGGAACTTACATATTGGAAAAATAAAAAAATCGAGCAACATTGCATCTGGCAATCTTTTGGCCGTGACAGGGGTTTAGCTCTACACTATGTACAATAACATTTTTAAAATGGGTTCAAATAAAAGTGTGCAGAAATCCATTAAATACTAGCACCTTGTTTAATCTGAAGCAGTGTTTTTAAATATTGACAACTTTAAGATGCCTGGACTTCAACTCCCTGAATATTGGCTGGGGAATTCTGGGAATTGAAGTCCAGGCATCTTAAAGTTGTCAGAGTGGAAAAGCACTGATTTAAAGCATTTCTACTAACAATAAAAGTATATTAGAAAATGTACACTATAATTTGGGGGATATCTTGTGGAAATAATAAACAAATCCCAAAATAAACACAGCACTGCAAAACAGAAGATGTTTTCACTGAACTCACGCAACTCAGATGTAGAATTATTTAAGAGTTAAGTGTAGATAGATTTGTTTTTATATTTTACTCCAAAAGGCATCAAAGACAAGCATGTAAAATGATTTTATCTGATACTTAAAGCAGCCCCATGAAGATTATCCGGAGAAGCGATTAGCTTCAGATCAACATTGGAGTTCCATTGCAGAATAAAAACTGGGATACAAATTTCTCTTGTTCAAGTTAAATATCATTTATTTAATTTGAAATTTGTCCAAGTGAGAAACATACAATTGCTTTATTACAATGAGCACCTGGAAAGGAAGAAGGAAAACACAGAATCAAGACCACAAACTCAGCTGTGCTTCTCTTTCTAGCAGTGTGTTTTCAAGCTCAGGTTAATGGAAGCCTCTCAAGCCTTGCTTTCTTAGGTACCATTTTGTCAGGAATTGCCCGGTATTGCAGCTGGCACTTTCTGAATACAAAGCATGGAAAATAAAAACCCCTGAAAACAAACCAAAAATCCATCTAGCACTCCTCCCTTTCCCCCCAGCTGTCAACTCTTGGAAGACTCACAAGAGCTACCACCATTCCCAGTTGTTCTCAAGTAGCTGGCATTCAGTGGCATATTACGGTAAATGAAAGTTTTATATAACTGTTGACTCAACAGTCCTCCATAAATGCAACTTGGTTAATGCCTAGATGGTCAAATCATGGTGCTAAATAAAACACAATGGACTGGGCTCATCCACCACACAGCCCAAAAGTAGGAAAACCACTTGATTGTTCAATGTAGTGTGTAAACCTAAATTAATAGCCCTCTTAGGCCATCTGTAACGTTTAGACAAGCAAGTCATTTTTGTAAAGTACTTTTACTCTGCTCTTCGGTCAAAAAGGTTCCCAGACAGTTTTAAAAGATCAGTTCATGAGGAACGTGCTCAGCCATTAAATGAAATCCCTTCCTTCTGTTGAGGTATTCCCATATGGAGAGTTTGAAAAGCAGATGCTTGACAGCCACAAACCACACAGGAAGTCTGTTTAAGACTGTTAGTCCAGCAGACCAAGGCAGCCTCCAAACCATTGGCCAGTTACACTATGGCAGTTCTACCATTCACTAGACTCCCTCCTTGGCTTTCTGTTTCATGCAAGTTCACAGCAGACAAGGAACAGTCCTCGCCTTAGGCAACAGCACAGCTTTCTTTTTTCTCTCACGCTGGTAGTTAAGTGGGGTATGATCCCAACACGCCAAATCTATGTTTGACACTAGATTGATCTGCACATCAGTATGAACTCCAATCTAAAATCACAGTTGCAAAACTTACAATACCTGCACATAATGCTGTTCGATGGGATAACATCAACCATTCATATAGTTTGCACATTATCTTTTGCCTAACATCCTGAGTCCTTCAAGCAGCACTCACTGACCCAGTGGCATTTGTGTACCCAATTTCATTTAAAAAAAAAAAGATAATTAAAAGGGGAAAGCCTGAAAATTGTGTAGCAAAGCATCAACTGCAAGTCACAGTTGCAGTTACTAACAGTTTTTAACAGGCTCCAAGGTCTGGAAAAGAAAACCCTAGTCTAGAGGGCTTCTGGTGCATCTCCAGCATCTCTCTCTTGCAACTAGAACAGAGTTCCTTCTATCTCCTTTGTAGTTTTTATCTCCCAGATGCAAATTCCTGGTTGCCAGTTACCAAAAATCAAGACTGGAGAGAAATTCTAAATATAGCCATGCATATATAAAGCAAGCCTTGATTCAATTTAGTATGTTTTCTTTATTCTAGTTGCTATCAGCTAGTCTTCCAACAGAGTAGATGTAAATTCCTACAGATCCCCTCATCCTCAAACATTTTTCATATTTGCTGAGGCTAATGGGAGATGTATTCAAAAATATCTAGAGGGCATCATTTCAAGACCTAGGTTAGCTTTGATGTGTAGAGGAAGAATTTTGGCTCCCACAGTTCCCTTAGTCTATGTCAGTGTCGACTCCTAGTGATTGTGCCTAAAGCATCACCGTTTCTAGCTGATGCTTTAACCACTACACCAAACTGCTTGAGGGGCTGCCACAAAGAAGAGGGGGTCACATTATTCTCCAAAGCACCAGAGGGCAGGACAAGAAACAATGGTTGGAAACATCAAAGAGAAGCAACCTGGAATTAAGGAGAAATTTCCTAACAGTGAGGACAATTAACCAGTGGAACAGCTTGCCTTCAGAAATCATGGGCGCTCCATCACTGGAGGTTTTTAAGAAGAAACTAGACAGTCACTTATCTGAAATGGTATATGTTCTCCTGCTTGAGCAGGGGGACTAGAAGACCTCCAAGGCCCCTTCCAGCTATCCTATCATTTCTATTCTATTCTATTCTATTCTATTCTATTCTATTCCTATCCTATCCTATCCTATCCTATCCTATCCTATCCTATCCTATCCAAAACCTCCCTCTCTGTTCTCTTGAACTGCCCAACTGTTATTAAAATTCTATCCTTTTCCTTTCCAATCCAAATCAACTTTATATCGCGCGCGATTCTGTCTTGCCTTGGCTAATGATTGCCTTCGCGTCAGCGGTGAAGAAAAGCAGAAACCATGAAAGCAATTGAAACATTAAGTACGCGATGTGGGGGAGGAGCCGAACGGTTAGTCTAAACGATTCCAATCGAAGGCGGCTCCAGGATCAGAGAAAAGCGTTTCCATTCAAAACGCCGGTTGCGTTTACTGCAGTTGGAAAAGTTAGAGTGCCCTCGTCCCTGTCGTCTTCCGCCGTGTGATGCGCCAGCAATTAAAAAACGAGCGCCTCCTCCTCCTCTCTTTTCGACGCTTCAAAGCATGCAAACAAATGCGCACTCCAAATGCAAGACTAATCCGTAAAGTAAAACGGTCCCGAAAAGCTTGTCTTGCGCAGGAATGTTAGAGCAAATATTGCAAACGCGACGCACACAGAAGAACGAAATGATTTTTTTTTTTTTGCTTGCGGTTGTGGGTCCGCAATTTGCAGCTCGCCCCCTACGTAAGTTTTGCAATTAAGGCAGTTGTAAAAGGACAAGCAACTCTCCCATCTAACAATGCAATCTTTCAGAACAATTAGTTATAAAAGATAGCCGCGCATTCTTGGCGATAAAAATGCGGCTGTTAGACCGACGGCTTTGAAAATTCAGCAACAACAAATTGCACAGTCAAGATGAAGTAAATGGGAATTTAGAAATACCAAGATCCGGCTGCTGCAATTCCAGAGCAAAGCAAAAAAAAAGAAAAAAAAAAGGAGGGGGAACGTGTTTGCGCGCGGGAAAGATCTGAGAGGAAGGAAAATAAGGAAAGGGAAGAAGAAATGGGGGAAGAGAGAGAGAGAATGACAAAAGTGTTGATTTATTGCAGAAGCCGCTGGTCATTTCCATATATTGAAATGCGCCCAAGCGGCCAGCAAGGCAATTTTCTTCCAAGAGTTGCTATTGCAGCCGCCACCACCGCTGCGCCTGGCCAGGGTGACTCCCACGTGACATCGCATCCCCCCCCCCTTTCTCCTTTCTTCTACTACATCTTTACACTACGATTTCCCAGGAGGAAGTGTGGTGGGATTAGCTTCACGTGCGGCCGAAGAAGTGAGGCCGGCCTGGTCTCGGAAAGGAGGAGGAGGAGGAGGGCGAAGGCTGAATGGCGGAGACAGGTGGGCTCGCCAAGAAAGCCGCTTGTAAATTTCTTCCCACCTTCCTTCGCCCGTCCTCCTTTGTGTCTTTCGCACAGAGAAATCCAGAGGTTGTTTAGCCCCAGCTTACCCGCCTTTCCTCGGAAGGAAGTCCTTCAGAAGTCGCTGCCATTTGACCTTGGGCGGAGGGCGCCTTTAGCCTGGCGCAGTGGGTTTACTCGGGAGTAAACCTTAGTGAGCTTCGCCGATTGCTTCTCCTGGAAGCGAGCGCCTGCTTTTTTAAGCTAGGGCAGATCCCCGTGTAAGACGGCTGCGAGCTTTCTGTTCGTTTCCTCGGGAGTAAGGCTGAGTTTGCTTTCAAATAGGCAAGGGCGCATTTCTTTTGGGAACAAGGATCGGGAGCTGGACGTTTGAGGAGCCCCACGCGGGTAGGGGCTGGTTTCTGAGCAGGGTGCGAGGTCACCTACTTTAAAGGCCGCCCTACTCGTGAATTGGTTCCGTGTATTCTCGTTCTCATCCCCCCTAAATGAGAGTTCAGCTGTATGGGGATTTTTAATCATATTATACAGAATATTTTGGGACTTGGGTTATTTAAAAAAAAAACACCTTTTCCGGGGTCTGACTATTTTTATAGTCAGAATATTCTTATTCTTGCGTGGCAGTGGAAATACAACAGGAGTTGTTCAAACGATTATTTAGCAGCATCAAGTGTTTTTATGTCTTCCTTTTAGAGTCCAGTAGAGTTACAATTTTAGAAATTTAATTTTTAACGTTCTTTTATTGTAGATTCACTATTAAATTGTTATTTACATGAATGTCCGGCTTTGTATGTGTCTACTTGAAAGTAAAACCCACTGAATTCAATGGCTCTTATTCCCAGGTAAGTGTAAATAGATTTCCATTCTGTTGCTGGCTTCTCTGCACAAGTTTACTTCAGCCCAGCTGAAGTTCTGCATAGATATTCAGTGTGTCTTCAACTGAAATCCTAAACACCTAACATAGTGGGCCTGGTTTTAAAGAAAGTACACTCCTTTTGCATACTTGCCAGGTTGTCCTGAAGACTTCCTTTTGAAAATGCAGCCCTGTTGGCAAGTTGATAATAAAAAACATTTGCATTTAAACAAGACTTTTAGCAGTTTGAGCCCACATCAAATTGGGCTGCATAAATAATTCGCAATTTTGTTATTAATATTGATTGTTTCCTGATTGCTTATTTGTACCCTATGACAATCATTAAGTATTGTACCTTATGATTCTTGACGAATGTATCTTGTCTTTTTATGTACACTGAGAGCATATGCACCAAAGACAAATTCCTTGTGTGTCCAATCACACTTGGCCAATAAAGAATTCTATTCTATTCTATTCTATTCTATTCTATTCTATTCTATTCTATTCTATTCTATTCTATTCTATTCTATTCTATTCTATTCTACTATTCTATTCTTAAATAATTCCTCCCCCCAACTGGTTCACAGTTTTCTTATCATTCCCAGTTCTTAAAACAAGTAAACAAATAAGCAAGCAACATTTCTAAGAAAGTAGAGTGGGTGGAATTATATCAAAAAACCTTTGTTAGAGCAGGTGGGATGAATGCAATAAAATGCAATGCAGTTTGCTGGACAGTAGTGGATTCTGCCTGCCAAAAAGCTTTTTGCTTTTTTCTCCCGAGTGGTGATGGGGTGGAAGTATGTCATGAATAGCTTATAATACCAAATCCTATGGGGAGACTGGGGGGGGGGAGGTTGTAGGAGGAAGGAATGGTAGAAAGGAAGATTTCTCAGAGGTGAGGGGGGATCACATCACAAGTAGATTTATGGTTGCATAAGAAGCTCGATCATTTCCATATATTGAAATGTGTTCTTTGCACGCATTGCTGGAGCCCTTGGAAAAAAGAAAGGGGAGAGAGGAGGAATAAAGCAGAGGGGGGTGCATTGGATTCTGCCTTGATCAATGTTGACTGTGAAGCTAGGAGGAGGAGGAGGACTCTGCGGCCTGGGGGAAGGAAAACCCTAGGCTTGCACCAGATGGAACAGGGTCTAGAGGCAAAGGTCAAGGTTAGCTCAGGCTGCTATTGAATCTGTGGCAAAGATAGCTCTTTGCCTTGGAGGCACCCACTGGGGCTTCTCAAAATCAAATCTAATAGAAAAAGCAGTCTGAGAATGAAATCACTTCATCTGAATGCTAAAATTGTTATTTGGCTACATTAAAGAGACAGAATGAGAGGGGAAGGATGGAGGGAAAGACCACTCACATCTCTCTCTAGCAGTGTGCCTGGAAAAAAAAAGGATTATCTTGTGTGCACATGCTCACACTTGCACACACACACTGAATATGTTGATGGCATCTGCAAGTTGCAAGAATGACAAAGAAGGGTGTGTTTTGTGTACAGATGGATCAGATTTAATAAGATGCTTAGGAAACAAAAATTGACTGTACCTGTACAATTCAGTTCTGTTACAATTCACATATTTATGAATTGGATTCCTCTTAGGCACCAATTACCAGTTGGGCATTTTGGATTTGGATTAGGTCTGAAAGATTTAGTAATAAGGGTAGGTTAAACACACATTACTACCTTCAAATACATAGAATTGAAAAGTTCTATTTTTATACTAACATCTGATAGACTTCTCTGCTCATGAGAAGTTTTCTTTACACAGTTTTAGCTGCAGATTACATTCTTGCACAAGTTTGGGTTTGAGAATTCCAAAGGAACCTGTTACATCATGGCATAACTTCTTCCATGAACATTTGTGAAACGCTGCTAGCAAATAAGATTCCTTATTGATTTGTTCATATACCCATCTGTGCACGTTAAAAACCTGCAAATGCAATTCAGAAACACAGCCATTGAGTTTTGCAAGGCTTTTAGATTGGCTTCATGTATTTATTTACTAGATTTACTTCTCACCTTTCATTTGGAATTTCTAGACCATGCTATGCCATAATGTGGCTTGTTTGGGTCTCTCTTGTCGCAGTGTGTAAACTCAGCTAGTATGGTTTGTAAACCATGATTAAAGGTTTAGTGTGAGGTATGGAACAAGCAAAGTGAGGTTTAGGCAACAACCAATGATTAAAAGGCTTGCAACCTAACTCTGTAAATACAGTTTTATTCCAAGGTAAGAGGAAGCCAGGTCACAATCTTCATTAAAATTCATACAATAAATCAACCAGAATGTTTTTAATTAGATGACAGCCCTTAGTTGGCTTGTGCAGGCTGGTTTCCTTTTATGGCATATATAGGATTTCAATCAACCAGTTACATTTTGCAATATGACTCAGGTTTGTGAAAGAATTGCATCACTAGAATGCAGTACGTTCCCTTGTTCTGCCTCTTCCTTCTAGAATTTCTGCAAGCAGACCCACTTTTAATACCATCTGCCCATGAACAAATTGTACAGATGCAAATGTACAGATCAACAACTGCCATGATTTACATGAAACATATTTTTAAATTCCCAGCCCAGATACAATTCCAAAGTAGGACTTCTAGCTCTTCTGAGATCAAATGCCAGCCATTGTAGGTTAGACTTGAGGACTGCATAATAGGGGTTAATGAATTTGGAATTAAATGATCATCCTAGCTGGATAGAACTGCTCAGATGTTTTAATATGCAGCCCTCACTGACAGCTCAGATACAGATACAGATAATATCAAGCAGCCTCTAGATTGAATAGCTGTATGCCATTCTGAAAAGTGAGGGACAGGATGTAGGTGGCATTATTTTGGGGGGAGAGAGAGGTTGAGAATTTTAACTTGCAATGTCTGTTTTCTCTAATAATCATTCCCTGCAATGGAACTTGGGGTAGGGATGGAAAAATGGAGGTAGAAGATCCACCTGGAATGTAGATATGAGGGCAATCATGTTTTGTTTGCCGTAATGGATTTTATCTTGCCATTCCATTTTCAATAATTTGGAAAACTATGATGTTTTTAATTGTTAATTATTTTTTGAAGAGTGTACTTAGTTACTTTTTCTCACATTATGGTTATCTCCAAAGTGTGCTTCTGCTTTAAGGTTCTAAATAAAAAATGCTTGAAACTAAAACAAAGTGCAGCTGTCCACATATTCAAGAGTAGTAAAAACCAGAACAAAACCAGTTCATATAACTTTCATTGCACAATGGTCATACTGGATATTGGTATTTATTTATTGGTCTTCAATAATCATGCTTCTCTGGGCAGAATACATCGATCCTAATTAAAATGTGTAAAAGCCAATAGGAGGGAGAGCAGAATAAACTGGGCAATAATAATAATTTGATGTAGGAATGGCAATAAATACTGCATACAATCTGCAATAAAAATAGCAATAAATAACAGTGAAATTCTAAAAAGACCAGATTTTTTTGGAGGGGGGGGTAACATTCCATAGATCTTGGACTTTATTCCAAGAGTTCTAATTTGGAAAAGTTGTTGACAGTTTTTGTCCAGGTCTTATGCTATAAACACACTGTTTTTGGCTACACTAAATCATCTTGAAGAATCTATTTGCCTTGAACCAATAGAACATCCTTCCGCAGGACTTCCATAATACTTGGAGAATTTGTGTATGAAGTAATTCTTAACATCTGATACAATCATTTAATAGTACATTTTCTTTGGCTTTGGGATGGTAAAGCCCTAAAAAGTCATCTAAAAATATTTGAAATGCATATCACTTGGTGAGCATCATCTTAGAAGATACATGAAGAAATGCCGCTTTTGAGATGATACAAAAAAAAGTGCACCTATCATTCCATGTAAATGATAATTGTAGTTATGCACAATTAGTATATGCCAGTTGTCTACTCAATGGTGTTTCAATTTGCTGACCCTTTTATTTCTAGTGGTGCTTGCTTGAATCCAGAGGTGCATCATATGAAAACCAAATACTGTATTTGGAATGATTCTCATGCCCCCTTCAAAAAATGCCTTATGATTAATTTTATTAGTTTTGCTTGTAATAGAATGTAAGACACCCAGGTGCCACACTGTTCACGCATTGATTTGATATATTTGTAAAAAATAAAAAATTTGAATTAAAAAATGCCTTTTGTTTTCATAGAAAAATGTTTTAAGAAGCATAGTAGATGTCAAAGAGGAGCCAGAATTGTGGAGTCTCTTAATCTTATTGATCACTCAGAAAGCAAGCTAGGTCTATGTATATATTAAGATATTATGTGGCTTGTTTAGTTTTGGCTTGGTGTATTTTGGAGTCCTATTAACTGGTTTGTGGCTTAGTGTGCAGATTATTATTGTGCAGTTCCAGTCAATTGTGGTTTATTCAGACCAGTGTTAAGCAAACAACAGTGAACAAGGTAATATATACAGTTGAAGAGGAAAAGAACTCAGAATTTTCAGTGTTTATTGTTACCTTTGTCCCATGCACACCTGTGCTCTCAGTAGGGAGTTTAGAAGTTAAATATTTAAGCATCTTATAATGTCATTCTCTTTCCATCCTTTTCTCCCCAGTCTTGTTCTTAGCTGTAACGTTGGTTGCTTTTTTAAAAAAAAAAGCTACACATAAAACAATCCTCCTAGATGGGGGTATAAGATGACATGATAGACTGGCCTATAACAATTTTTATTATTTGATAAAGAGGAGGATGCCTCCTGATCCATTAGATGGCGGCGTCATGTTAATACATTTCAGGCAATTTTTAAAATGGATATTATGTCTTCAATAGACCGTCAAGGGTGTGAATGATATTGTGATACTCTGTGATGTGTGGAGAGCACTGCATTATAGAGCATCAGAGACAAAAGTTATTGCAAATCTGCTTATATCCTTTACTCTTAGATAAGATAGCTGTGTGAATGCTGCCCCCCCCCAATCTTTTGGAATAATGACCTGCAAAATTTTATTTTGACAAACAAACTTCTATTAATGGCTCGCCAGAGGAAAGCAGAGAAAGGGAATGGCTCAGAATTTTTGTCTCTTGTTTATATTCTATCTTTCCAATATGCACATCATTAGGGCAACAAACAGAAGTGTTATTTAAATTTCTCGCTAATACAAGAGCAAATGATCAAAATCAACCAATCCAGTCTTGGGCTATAAAAATAAAAAGATATAGCCTTTAATTTGTTTTAGCAGTAATGAGATTATGGCGCCATGGGCAAATACAGCTAGATTTTTACGAGCAGGTACATTAGACAGAGAGAATGAGAAAGAAATAGTGAGTGAAGGGGAAGAAGTTTTATTTATAAGAAGTAGGGCTGGACAGCCAGGACAACCTTAAAAGTGACTAGGTTAATATGCAAATATATTAGCTGAACCTGTAATTTAAAGGCAATCATAATATACTATAGATCTTTCCCGTGGATCTGAATATAGTGACGTGTTTTTTTTAATAAATGCAAATTAGCTTGTAAATAAATTTTGTCACATACATTAGAGGATGGATAGATTGCATAAGGGCTTTTAGTTGCCTCACATAACTTCATACTACATAGAGATCCCCTTCTGGTAAATTTCTTTGTACTTTTTCACTTCTCTAGAATTTTGGTCTAAGCCAATCTTTATACTTATGTTCTGTTCCTTCTGAAAATAACATTTTGTGACAAAAATACTGATGGATCTTAGATTTGAAAGAGGTTTTTTCACATAACGCTTTGCCTCCTCTTCCGTGGACAGCTTGTGAATACAGCAGGGGGCACCACTGACATATAAATTACTCAGAATGGAAGTGCTTTGGCTGGCATCCTTCTACTTGAAGGCGGAACCATTGAAACCAGTTATCTCTCTGCGATTTGCATATTTATGGGGCCTCCTGCAGTTTTCCGTGATTGCTTTACAGCCAGGAAAGGTAACTGCAAAATATAGATCCTCTGCTTTAAAGGGGGAAAAAATGAAGAGATCATACCCAAGCAGTTGCTCAAATACATTGCTAATCTTTGTAAAACCTGCGCCATGAAATTTATTTACCAAGCATCTCCCTCTGCTCCATTTTGCATTAGAAGTTGCAGTAGATAAGAGCCGAGAAACCCAAAGTGCATGATTTTTGCCAAAAGTGTCATGCAACAAATGCCAAGAATTTCCAAGACGATAATTAGCCCAGTCACATTCCATATGTGTATAAATGTTAAAGAGGTTGCAGTCCCAGAAGAAAAGAAATGGCATCTGACAGAGATTGATCACTGGGGTTGTGCTGTTTGCCTTTAGCTACAGCCTTCAACAAGATACAAATTCTAGTCTGCCATGTGCATGAAGATTTCTCAAATTCAGTAGAATTTCTCCTTTACTCAGGGCAAATCTTCAATTCTGTCCTCTTTAAAGTGTAGGATTCAGGTTTTATCCTAACTGGAAAAGACAAGATCGAAAACAGTTTGCTTTTGCTATTCTCTTGCCCCTCCCTCAATGATTCCCATAATGCTGGGAGGGGGATGACTGGCCAAAGACGGGTGTCCAAGTCCCACTTAGTCCAGGAGAAACAGTTTCACGGTGCTAAATGCAGCATGTTGCACAGGGATGAGAAAAGCTGCATTTGTGGAAATTTGCCCCTTGGAGCTTTTTTAAAAAGAGCCATTACATTTTGTCCCTGATCCTGCTCTCCCTTTCTCAAAAGGAAGATTGAGCCTTTTTAAAAATGGAAGTGGTAGATACCTGTTTGGCCATTTAATCCTTCCATTTAAATCTAAATATTTTAGTGCAGTGTTTTTCAAATTTGACAACTTTAAGGTATGTGGTCTTTCAATTGTGAGTTCTGAGTTGAAGCCCACACATCTTAATGAAACCCCTACATGCACACAGAGTTTAGCAGGATGTATGCACTAACGCCATAATGAGGACTGTTGGTTTTGCCTTATCAATCTCTGCAGATCTGGTTATTGTGATTTGAAAAATGTGTTGTGTACTTACAAACATCTGGCAAGCGCTCGGCTTCCTTGAACAAAGAAAAGTTACAGAGGTGCAGTTCTTAGTAAGCAAAGTTAGACCCTCCTTGTCTCCAAACATATAGATTAGCTTCAATTTCTAAATGTAGAAAGTGTAATCTAAAGGTATTGGTGATTGAGAAAGTCTGAATTACTCCCTTGACCGGACAATCCTCTTCTACCAGTCATCTTGCAGGCAAGAAGCACTTAGGAAGTAAATCTGTTCTTCAAGAACCTTGGAATTTGGGAGGATTACTTGAAGAAAAATGTGATTTATTGAGCAACTGCTACTAAAAAAAAAAGGCTGTTGGACACTGGAAAAACAATAAAATCCTGAATATTGTAATACCTTTGATGAAATGTATGATGCAGTCATAGCTTAAGATTATTGTAGAACTGAAAGGGGGGGGAGATAAAATCCGATGAAAGAGATTATGAAGAAAAGTTACATTAGATTGGGCAACCCATAGAGCTCTAGACATTGAACTACAGCTTCTAATGTCATACTTGGTTTTATTATTGATTTTATTAACAAAACTTCCTACAGTTAATAGATTTCTTCTAATGTCAATAACTTCCATATCAATTTAATTTTACTCACTGGTGTGACAGGAGTAAAAATTAAATAAAATCTGAACATAACTCATCAGTCATATACAGGGTTATTAAAAAAGAATGAACCGATTTCATGATGCAATATTTTATTAAGGAAAAATAATACAAAACTCCAGCCAAGTCACAAGTATTCTACTCACAATCAACTTTTATTTCCTGTCTTACAAGTGTTCAATGTGGCCACCACCTGCAGCACGGGCAACATCAGTGCGATAAGAGAATTCCTCCCAGGCGCGTATCAGCATATCACAATCCACTGAGTTGATCGCTGTTGTTATTTGATGTTTAAAGTCATCGAGGTTAGTGGGTAGCGGTGGAACATAAACGCGATCTTTTACATATCCCCACAAGAAAAAATCACACACGGTTAGGTCTGGGGATCTCGCAGGACAAGCACAAAGAGCAAGGTCTTGGGCCCCCTTACGACCAATCCATCGCTGGGGCACTTTTTCATTTAAAAAAGCTCGAACCATCAGGTGCCAATGGGGCAGTGCTCCAGCTTGTTGAAAAATGAAGTCACACGAATCTGCTTGCAATGAAGGGAAGAGCCAGTTTTGGAGCATATCGAGATAGGTTTGTCCTGTAATGGTGTTTTCTCCAAAGAAAAAGGGACCATAAACCTTGTCCTGAGACACAGCACAGAAGACGTTCACCTTAGGGGAATCTCTTTTGTGCTCAACTGTTTCATGCCAAACCTAACCGTGTGTGATTTTTTTCTTGTGGGGATATGTAAAAGATCGCGTTTATGTTCCACCGCTACCCACTAACCTCGATGACTTTAAACATTGAATAACAACAGCGGTCAACTCAGTGGATTGTGATATGCTGATACGCGCCTGGGAGGAATTCTCTTATCGCATTGATGTTGCCCGTGCTGCAGGTGGTGGCCACATTGAACACTTGTAAGACAGGAAATAAAAGTTGATTGTGAGTAGAATACTTGTGACTTGGCTGGAGTTTTGTATTACTTTTCCTTAATAAAATATTGCGTCATGAAATCGGTTCATTCTTTTTGAGTAACCCTGTATAATGACCCACAAATGGATTTATAAACCTATTTTTTGCAACGATATTAGAACTACAGTTGTAAGACTGTATTCTGGATTCTAACAGGTTGCATGTTTGCACCAATTCCTTTTCATTTGTTTTCTTATTTGTTTAATTTATATGGCCACTCATCTCAAATTTATGGCCCTGGTTAGCTAACATGATGATGTAAGCTGGCCAAAGTTGCCTTGCAACAAGACGGGCGGCAAACAAATTTAATAAACAAACACATAAATAAAGTAAACATAGTTTAAAATTATTTAAAAATAAAAAATAAAAGCAAGTATACCTTGTAGCTTCAGACTGCTGCAGAGATCTGAGAAAAGCTGCTCTATGGTTAGAGGCTGAACAATTTCACAACTGTTGAGTGCCAGGAGTGTCAAGAATTTTGGTATTAAGGCTTTTCCGCACTGCAGCCTTAAGCTGCTTGTCTCCCATGCATAAACTGGCTGAAAATGAGGTTGGCTTAAGAAACCCCTTTCCGGATTTCAAACTCTGTCTCAGCTTTGGCCAAGGTGAAGGGCTGATGTTCTCTCTTCAAAACAGCCTTCAGGCTGCCATTACTGCAGCTCCTGTTTTTTAAAACATTCTTCTCCTGGAAGGTTAAAAAGAAAAGGATAAAAAGACTTTGGTTTTACCTTTTTTTTCCTGTCAGAACTCTTTCTGTCACTTTTTTTAAAAAAGTCCATCCTTTACTTGTTCCATCCGTGAACTTGTACAAAACAAGAAAAGCCCAGTTTTTCATTGTTCCACTTGTGAACTTGTTTAAAAAAAGTCACTGCAGAGGCAGTGACCATTGAGAGGAGGGGGGGGGAGGGGACCTTTCCTGCCAACAGCTGGAATGGAGAGGCCTGCCTGCAGTGAAATGAAGTGCAGCAAGCATTACTTGAGTTGGCATAAGCCAGAAAACATTCCGGCAAGTAGAAGATAGTGCTGTGCATTCCTGCTTTCAAGAAATGGTCAGTGGCCCACTCATGGGCGAAGCACGTTGGTCATATGCATCAGGCCTTTGCCTTAGGAGAATTTGCATCAGATTTTCAGCCATGCAGCCCAGTGAATAAACAACCTCACAGGGGTGTGTTGGAAGATAATGTACAATTTTGTTTTTGTTGGAGGAGTCCTTTAATGATCGATAATCTAGTTCTTTTTAGAGTGGCTAATAATAAAAAAAATTACCTGGATTTAAAGGTGGATGGGGGAAAGGGAATTGATTTATTATATAATTCTTACAATGAGGGGTCTTTGGTGCTCCCTGAGCTGGGTTGTTTCTTTATAGACATTTCATTACCCAAACTAGGTAATATCAGTGCATTGATGATGTTACCTAGTTTGGGTAATGAAACATCTGCAAGAAAACAACCCAGCTCAAAGAGGACCAAGGACCCCTTATGTCAACCCTGAGCTACAAATATTCTCCTTTATTAGATTCTTACAATTGATGTCCAGGTTTGGGGGAATTTTTACTAGTTGCATTTTGACCTATGACACATAGAAAAGAGTTGTTGACTGAAAAAACTGCAGTAATTCCCATTCATCAGGCAAAGACAAGCTATGGTACTCCAGACTTTGCTAAACTACAGTTGCTGGTGTTTTTAAGGAGTACAGCCAGTAGTAGGACTCTGTAATTCAACATCTGGAGTACCACAATCAACTGTTCCTTCTTTTACATCATACTATTTAGCTCTATGGAGAAGTTAACAGCACTCTATACAATTGAAAGTTTTCTGTGGCATTTTCTATCAGACTGAACTGTAATTAAATATGTAAGCAAGTTAGATTTTTTCCCCTTCAATTGCCAATATTAAGAACCAGGAGCTGCCTGGATGTTTTGGGTATAGTTTCAAGAGCCTTATTAGGTATGATGGGAATTGTAGGCAAAAACCTCTGAATGGAACCAACTTAAGGAAGCCTGAAACAACTCCTATATCATAAAAAGTTTTTTACTACCACTTTTAATTGTAATACATGTATGTCAGCATTCTTCTCAAATACACATGTAAAGGCTTAACCCAGTCCATTAAAACCCCCTTTTTAAACAACAGAATTTGGATATATAGCTGTTTCTTAAAGGCAGCTAAGCATATTCTTTCATTATAAATGTAATTGCACTCTACTTTATAACATCCGTGCACAGTTGTTGCAGGAACAAATACTTAGGGAGAATTCCAAATCTGCTTGAGTAAGAGAGGTCAACATTATCACCCTGAGTTTCAATTTGATATTGATGTAATAAAAACAATACTCTTTAAGATAGATCTCATGGAAGCACCAAAAGGCAGTTCCAAGGGTTGAATCAGAGAACTGCCTGATGTGTGACCCATCAAGCTAAATGTAGCTTCATCATGCAGGACAAAGCAAGTGAATGAATAAATACACGGACTGTATTAAGCTCCTGGCAAGCTCCTATCCATGACTGGGAGGCTGCATTTAGCTTGGTGATTCTGTTATGCAAATGTGTTATATATTATGCTGCTTTTTAAATTTATTGTGCTGCTGGCATTAGAATAGCGTAGTATAGATTGGCAACGTGGTGTTTTCCACATGTTTTGAACTACATTTCCTACAATTCCTTGGCACTGGCTTTATTAACAGTTACTGATAGGGATCAAAGGATATGCCTGGAGAGCAGAACAATTTTGTAAGGCGTAAGTTGGAAAACCCTGTATACAATTCCCTCTCAGTGATAAAACTAGCAATAGCAATAGCACTTAGACTTCTATACCGCTTTACAGTGCTTTACAGCCCTCTCTAAGCGGTTCACAGAGTCAGCATATTGCCCCCAACAATCTGGGTCCTCATTTTACCCACCTCGGAAGGATGGAAGGCTGAGTCAACCTTGAGCCGGTGAGATTTGAACCGCCGAACTGCAGCTAGCAGTCAGCTGAAGTAGCCTGCAGTGCTGCACTCTAACCACTGGGCCACCTCGGCTCATGGGTTTAACCACTATCTCTTAGCTCAATCTACTTTACAAGCACATTATGGGGACATAGTGGGTAAGGCACAACCCCACACCAAAAAAAAAAAAAACCAAAAACAAACCTAAAGGCTTGGGTGGCAGCACTGCATTAGAATATTGGAGTTTGTGTTGGTGTGGGTATTGTACTTCTTTATTAATTTAGAACTGACACTGCCCAGGAATCCCAGTGTTGGAAAAGTCAGTTAATGTTTTAGGGTGTGTCAAATTTTTCAACTTTCAATTTCCAAACATTAGGGGTGCTCAAAAGCTGTGACATGCCTTGGGGATTGTAAAGATATTTTCGTTACTTTGATATCATTTAGATGTGCTTGATAAGTACCGTAATTACATAAATATTTTAACTTTTTTAACATTTTGTTTGTTTCATGAGTCCAAACTCCTGCTCTGTGCAGGAATCCCAGTCAAAGCTTCCCATGTAGATGGCTTTCCAATCTCCATCTGAAGAAATGCAATAAAGGGGATCTCCCCTTCTCCCTTAGTAATGCTTCCATTGACAGATTACTTAATAGGAGATTTTTCTTAATGCTTAACAAGAATCTGCCTTCCAGAAACTAAAGACTACAATTCCGTGTCTGGTTCCCTGGGACAATAAAAAGCAGATTGGCCTTCTTTTGGGTGATATCACTCAGTTACCTGAAAAGTGCAATTGTATCTCCCTGAGTCAACTGTTTTTCCTGTAGCTCCTGGACCTAAGCAAATGCAAAGTTGGGAAGCTTTTCAACTTGAATTCCTGAGATGAAGGACAAGATGGTGCTGTGCCTCCCTCCCTTGTATAAGAGCTGATTGAACTGGCAAATGAATTGCTGATAATGGGTCAGCTTCTGACCCATTACTTTTAAAAGCAGCTTTGTATTTCACATGACATTGAGCAGCAAATTCTCTTTTTAGTGCTATCTGAAACAACAACCTCCCTCTCCTTGATCCCAGTTGTAATCTATCTCTTCGTCTAGAATTTTTAAAGATTTGTCAAAAATCTGGTTCACATGATTTTCTGATCTGAAATGTAGTTTGGATTTTGCATGTCATATAAACCTAGCTATTGTAAGCCAGGGTTTATGATTTAACATGCTGTGTGCATCCTTATGGTTTACTCAATAATTGGATTAGGCCAACCACACCTTAGCATGATGTCTGAACTGATCTCACAATAGCTCAGTAAAGGAGCACTTGTTTTGTATTCTGAAATTCAGTGACTGTAATCTCCAGTGAAAGGATCAAGTGGTCAAGGACCTTTTCTTATCTGCTATTTATACCTGCACAGATCATCCTGGCTATACCTGAACAGACATCCAGCTACTCTTTGATCATTGTATGCTGGCCTTATATATGACCCTGAAAAGAACCCCAATAACTTCATTTATTTATTATGGTATTTATACTGCTGATAACTTTATTCTTCCTGTTTATATAACTTTTTTTTTCCTGTTTAGGCCATTAAAGTGCCATGATGGATAAAAACTTTATTATGCTTTCTCAAAATGTGCTGAAAGCTTCTTTTTAAGAATATAAAAGGACAGTCCATTGAAAAATGTAATTGCACAAGTTTCCATGAAAGTTGCACTTGTGATGTTTGATTTCTGATGGTTCCTTCAGTGGAATTCATTAGCTATAGATAAACCAGCTTCAGAAGCAGTTTCCATGGCAAACCCCACAAGGATAGGCAGTTTGAACCAGTGGGACTGTTCCTTAAGTATAGCTATGTAGTATGGAGGCATATATTCTTTCAATCTAGAGTTGTTGGCCAACTGGCTTCAAGTTCTAAACTCCAGAACCTTTTCCCTTCAGCTTGTCAGGCTGGAAAGTGTTACACAGTCCCAATATGGCTAAAGTGGAGTTGGAACATCAGAAAATCACTAGGTTGGAAATGGTTGCTTTACACTGCAAGAGGGGTCTAGGAGAACTCGCAGCAGCCAACTTGCCAGTGGCCAGCTTGGGAGGAAGTCTCCATTTGAAATCAAATAGATCTTCTTCTTCCCACACAGAAAGATGCTGTAGTATAGCCTTTATTGTCATTGTACATCATGTATACAACGAAATTTGTTATTCTGTCTGGATCAGATCTGAATACTGCAAACTTTAGCAAAAGGTTTTACTGAATTTAGCAAAATTTCCAATATGATCAGTGACCAATTGCAATAGAAAATCAACAATAAATACAGGTCTATATGTTTCTTCATGTTTATCCTAAAGCAAGCTTCCCTATGGTTGGCTTGCCTCCAAGCAAGGCCTTAGGACAGTGATGGCGAACCTGTGGCACGCGGAGCCATATCTGAGTGCATGTGAGGCTTTGCCCTATGTCAGCTCGATTTTCGGCCTTCTTTTCGGCCGTTTTCGCTCTCCCCAGGCTTCAGGAAAGCCTCCTGAAGCCTGGGGATGGCGAAAACGGGCCAACCGGAAGTTCACTTGTGTGCGTCACCCCCAGCCTCCTTTTCGCTGTCAGAAGTCTTCAGGAACTTCTTCGGCTTTGGACAGTTGCAGCCAGGCCTCGCACACCTCGGTCCATTTCTTCTGCAGCAAGGCTTTCCTGAAGGCGCAGCTGATAACAGCGCTGCAGATCGATCCGGAGCTCTGTTACCGGCTAGAGAGGCCTTCAGGAAAGCCTTGCTGCAGAAGAAATGGGCCAAGGTGTGCGAGGCCTGGCTGCAACTATCTGAAGGTAAGTAGTAGGGCAGCTCCACTTCTGTTTTGTTTCCGAACTTCCGATTGGCCCATTGAGCCATTTTTCGCCGTCCCCAGGCTTCAGGAGGCTTTCCTGAACCCTGGGGAGAGCGAAAAACAGCCCAACCGGCCTACAGGAAGTCCGGAGGCTTCAGTGAGGCCTGTGTGCATGCACGGGGGGCAGCGGGGGTTGTACACATGCGCGGGGATTGTGCGCATGCGCGGGGAGGGCATTGCATTATGGGTGTGGGCATGGGCGCACACCCTTTTGCACCCGAGCCAAAAAAGGTTCGCCATCACTGCCTTAGGATTTCGTGCTGCTGTTTTAAAAATCTCTTAGCTAAACATCCTGATGGGTTCATGCCCTATAAACAGGGCAAAAGAGCCAGTATGAAACTGCCATGTTCAAAAAACCCACACAGACAGGCAAGCCACCAGAATATAAAGTGACAGCAAATATCACTCCTTACTACTAGCACTGATGATGTTACCTTGTTAGGATAATGAAATGTCTACAAGAAAATAAGCAAGCTCAGAAGAGCACCAAGGACCCCTCAAAAGATGTTCCATTGAAGTTATGTCTAGTAATGAAGTCTTTTCCAGTTGCATTTTGAATCAGGATAATGGATTCCTCTCTTTCCATTAAGCAAGGCTCAGAAAGGTCCTTTTGGGATTCCCCCTTCAGTGTGTTTGTTTTTGGAGGGAGAGTTTGCTGTGTGTGGGTAAAACAATCATCAGAAAGAGAAGACACAGCAATCTTTTCCTGGTAAAGGACCTGCTTGCAGAACCCCCAAATCAGCTGCTCACCTCTGGCCTGAATGTCCCTAAAGCAGGTATGGGATTCTCCAGTGCCTTTTGCTGCAACTCTTTTCCTGCCAAATTGCTTACCCACTTTTTGATCTTTTAATAAAAGGTTTATTTTATAAAACTTTTTATCTTTTAATAAAAGGTTCCTCCTACTACATGGATCTTTGCTTGGAAATAATAGGGATTTCTTCTCTACCGTGTTATGGCAATCCACTACCACTGTGGGGGAACAGTAAAGGTTCTTATGTGTTTTATCTGTCACACAACAATCCTGCAAGGCAGTTGGCTATTAAAGATCTCCATCTTGATCAGAAAAAGACTCTGGGTTCACCCTGGCAAAAGGAAGTGATTAGCCATCACACCCTTCTGAGAGTGAAGAGGAGGAATTTCCAGTAGAAAACATACACATTCTCTCTTCTTCCCAAGCTATAACTTCCAAAATGGGTTAGGGGAAAGCTATGCCAGTTAATCTGAAAGTGGCATCAATTTTCCCAGTACAGATGTATACCAGATGCTTTTTTTATGGTAAAATCAGCTATTGAAGTAGCTCTGCAGTCCACACAATGTTGCTGCTCTGGAATTTAAAGTTCCCCATCCTGCCTCTCTCCCCTCCTATGTCATTCTGTAGTTTTCATAAGCTTTAGCAAACATGGCTGACAATGATAGGAACTGTAGTTTGGTGCATTTGGAGGGCACTAGGGTGGGAAATTTAATTTTGCTCTGACATGCTTTCTTCACTGTCTTGTTACAATTCTGCACACACATATGAAAGAATATTACAAGATTATTTCTTCCAAAGCAGTTCAGTCCTACCCTCTGAAAATCTGAGTTCAAGCCCTCCTCAGAAGTAAACTACTAAATTTTGCAGTTATTTACTTCTAGATAAGTCTTAATGCCACATATAGAACTGTAGGTTTAGGAAACGTGGTTTCACTAATGAGCAGCAGATAAGAATTGGGTAGATTCACTAGACCTTGCTGTGCTCCATTAGCTTGTTTACTAGGCAGGCGAGATCAGGACCAACACTTTTAGGAAGAAATCTTCATGTTTGAGAAAATGAACTGTAACAGGTAAGAGTATACCAATTTCTTCTCTTCCGTACTCCAAATCAACATGACCATTTGTTTCAGTCCTGTGGACCTTTAAAAAGATTGTAAGGCAGCCAAATCTGAGAATAAGAAAGCTGATGTGCTTGCAAATAAAAGATTGGATTTTAAAAGTTTTTCCAATGGTAGTGATGGTGGGTGGGGAGAAGAATAATGAAATTACGCTGTCTTTAATTTATTTGAACTCTTACTGCAAACAGGTTCTGATAAAAGGCAGCACTTAAAAGAAGCCTAAATGGATTTTGGAATCCCAATGCTGACATCTGTAATCATAGACTTCTGGAGGTTAGACGGGAAGTCACCTGGCACCTGTTAAAAGTGCATTTTAATCAGTTAATATATTAGTCTTGAAAAGTCATGTTTTAAATGCTTTCCTAGAAAATATATTCGAGACATTCCAGTTATTCCATTGCAGACTGATAAAATATTGTGGCTTGGTCATCCCATATTAAAGGGGATCATAAGTGCTATCTATCTGTAGCCTCCAGGGAATTAAGCTCAATGGTGTCACATCTCCCAGTAAAATAAGGGATCTAAGAAGTCAATCATTTGGGACTAGATTGCATTCTCCCCAGGCATTCTGTGCACAATATATACCAAACATGTTAATATATTCCCATGCACACATTATAGAAAGAACATGTATAGACTTGTAAAATGTAGGGGGGCAACTTATCAGACTCGGCATGCTATGTGGCAGGTCCCTTCTATACAAAAAACAATTTTAATTTTGGAATCTGACCCAATCACCTATTAACAGCATTAAGGAATATATAGAGCAGGACTTTGCTAATGGAATTCCTAGAGTTACAAACATTCTGCAGTCCAGTGCCATTTAGGTTTATTCAGAAGTGATACACAATGAGTTCAGTGGAAATTTTTAGCCTTCAGAAATTTCTCCTTTCTCGAATGTGGCAAGACTTAAAGATCTTACAAGATTCATAGTTGATTTTACTGCAACTTTTCTGTTGCAGTAAATTATTTCCAACACATACATTTTATGCATGTTCTCACAATGTAGAAAAATAGCTGAATGCTCCTGTTTATTCACATCCTGCTTGATAGAAGACTTCTGGATATAAAGGGGTTAAATGGATGTATACATTTCCTCTTTGCAAGTTGACATTTGTTTCTGTGATCGATTTCTTTGCGCAGTACCCAAGCCATATTAAACTCAGTTTTGCCTCTTGATCAGGGTTGGGGAATTTCTGGTCACAAGATATTGTTGGACTCAGTCTCGGTTAGCACAACCAACAAGTGGGGATAATGGCAGTTGTAACCCATCACAATAAGGCAGATCAATGCTACTCTGTCTCAATCATATCTGTAGAACAGAGAAAGAAAGGTGCCTGGAGCATGCCCCTGAGGGGTGGGGTTCTCTGCAACTGCCTTCTTAATTTTGTCTTCCAAATAAAATGTTATTAATGTTTCCTTTTTTGCCAATCAAGCCTCATTTCTAATTGTTTTTTTCTACAGTAAAAGAAAGGAAAATAAGATTTTTTGGGGGGGGGGTGTTAGGTGGCATTTATTTGGGAATTAAAGACAGACACACAGGTAACACAAAGCAGAAAAAAAAGGAAAGAAAAATATTGATAGTTCTACTAACATGAAAAAATTAATGAAGCAGAAATAGTGCTAGATTCCAGTCAGGATACAGAGCTCCAGATTGTATAGCTGGGTTTGTGAGACATACTGTATCACTAACCAGGCAGCTTTACCCAAGTGAATTGGCAAATCCTGCCTGCATGGCTAGCTTATAGCTCAGGGCATCTTGGCAATCAGAAGCTTGGGCTAAATGCATAATGCATGGCCAAGTTAACTATAGGTAAGTCAGTAGTGTGAAGAAAATCTGTGTTCATGCACACTGAATATATATTTTAAATATGTTTTAAAACACAATTAGAGTGTAAATTCATTCTGGCTTTCCCCCACACACATGGTCTAAGCAAAAGTAGGTCCTCTTTTCAATTTTTTTTAAAGGAACATACTTGCTTTGGATTAGTATTCCAGATAGAGGGGCAAAAATATGCACATGCTCCTTATTTCAAGCATATTTTCAGACATAAGCCTAAGAACAGAATTATTTGCCTGATTTTATAATGGTGTATATATTGAATGTACTTCCAAATGGATTTAACTCTCATTTGCACATATACTCCTTTGGAATACCCATTTTGCTTCTGATTCAAAGCACTTTTCTTCCAAGTAGGCTGCACTGACTTCAAAAGACTTCTTTCCAAATAAGCATGCTTGCTTGGAAGACAAACATGCTGAAAAAAATATCAAAAGACCTTTCATCTAACACACTGAAGTTGACGCTATTTTAGTTGGAAGCAGAAGGAATTTGTTTTGATTCCACGGGGCTGATTTCTATATTAGCTCACTGGTAACTTTAGTTGTATTTTGTACCTTTACTACCTCCCCCTTTCTCTCTACTACAGAGCTGTGCATCTAGCTGCGTTTCTGTCATATTTCCTGCACCCTTTTGCCCATTTCACAATGAAATCCTTCCCCACCTGTTTCCCCTTACCATATTTTCTACCGGATGTATCTCACTACCCGTCTATAGGTTTGATTTCTTTCTCGGATCTTTTCATCTTATCGCAGCCTCCTTTTTCACTGGGCGGTTTTTCCCCTCGCTGCCATCTAATCTTACTATTCATCTCCAACATTCACAGATTGTCATTAAGGTAACTCCAAGTGGTGTCATTTTTCAGTCGCCAACATCTACTCGGGCTGACTGCAGGAAGGTAGTACTGGAGGAGGAGGAGGAGACCGAGTTGCTGCGGTGGGATGGGAAGGAAGGAAGGGAGCGGGCATTTTGCTCGCTGTCCCATTCAATGCGCCTTTTTCTTCCGTGTGGCTTTCGCTGAGCCCAGGGAGGACAGAAAGCTGGCAAAGGGAACCTAGGAAACCGGCGTTGCCTCCTCCCGCTGTTCTCCTCTCCTCAGCAATATCTCGCTTGGCGGTTCTAGGGGGAGCCCTTGTCGTACGTGGAGGCGCGCGAAGCCGAGTCTCGGAGCAGGCTTGCAGACACTGGCAGCCACAGGCCTGCTTCACTCTGCAGGACAGACCACAGCAGGCGCATCACCTCGGGGCCTGCCAGGTGCAGTGCCACCCACACAAAACGTCCTTCCCCCGGAAAGGCCTTGCCCCTCCGAAGGTACAGAAGAGCCGCCGAATTCATGGCGTCTATCTACCCGGGAACTCGATTACACCAAGGTCAACGTCACACTGAGCTTTCTAATAGCCGTATTTGGCATGATTTCCGAGGAATGGCGGGCTGCTAGTGGCTTCCCTGGCAGTAAAACCGCCACGATTCCCTCTTCACCACCCCCATGCCCAGGTACAGGTGCGCGCCCGAAATTCAGCAGCTGTCTTCCTCTCCGAAGTTCCCTTGACCAGAGAAGAAACTTACGGAGGGGGCCCCCCAGTTCGAACCCCCTTCCATTCAGCGTCATTAACAAGTAGTTCGCAGGCGGCGGCGCTGCTGCCGACGGCCACTCCATCTCGCCCGGGGATCGTTCGATTCCTCGGGAAACTCGTCCTTTGCCTTTCTCCGGAGCCGAGGCGAAAGCGCTGTTATGTTTTGGAGCCCCGCAAGTGCTAGGAAGGGGAATCGATCTGCTGATTTCTGAGAGCCTCTTCCTTCCCCGTTCGGATCAGAAATCATTTCTGGGAGAGCCGGGGTTGTGCAGGCGTGTCCGAGAAGGGGAACACCGAAGGTCTTCTCCGGGTACGCGTTTGGATGAAAGAAAACAGATCTTTCTGTTGGGGTGACAGCAAGAATTATACCCTGATCCTGTGCCAATTGCTCAGAAGTTCTGTTAAGTGATGTCAATAGTCGCGAGAAAAGGACGGGCGAATGTGTTTGGAGACAAATGCCCGGAGGCCCTGTGCTGTCCTCGGAAAACTCTCGGTTCAAAACGGGGCAGGTCTGCAGTCGAAACGTTTGTAGTGGTGTGCAGAGGGACGGCAGTTCCGCCCGTCGGCTGGTCAGCAAGTAGCTTGCTGCACCCAACAGAGCTTGTTGAGAAAGTGGGCGCGTGTGTCCGAGTCCGCGTGGAAGCTCGTACAAGACGCCCCTTCCAAGAACAAGGCGAGCGCGCCTGTTTCTGCGCAACTCGTTTGGACGCAGCTGTTTCGGCGCGTGGACAAAGCGCGGGCCGTGTAAAAGTTGGGTTTTTAAAGATGAGCGGTGCCTATTGGAAGGCATTGTGACTGAGATCCTGGGTATGCTTACTCAGGAATAAGCCCCACTGGCCTTCGCTGGTCTTACTCAGGGGTAGGCCCCCGCAAGATGGACCTGAGCGTGAGGCGCGTGTTAAGGAGAGCGCCCCAAGTGGGCGCAGATTAGACAAATTCAACGCCCGGGCCCAAGAATGAGTGAGAGAAACGGAATTGAGAATCATTCATTAAAGATTTTAACCGGCCTCTCACGCACTTTTCAAAAGTTCCTGTCCGCAAGCGCTCTCATAACCAGAACTTTCTTCTGAGGAAACGCACCCAACAGACAGACTTTTCTCCTCTAGAAATCAGAAAGACCCGAAAAATGCACAACTTTGGCTGGCTGGTGGCCTGTGCGTGTGCGTACGTGTGTGCCAAGTTCGATTCTTTCAGGGGAGAGAACTGATCCGGGCCCTACGCGTTGGTAGCAGGCTCCCTCCAAAGTTGAAATGGCTAGATCGATTCCCCCCCCCCATTCAAGACCGTTAAAAAAAAAAAAGCAAAACCAAACCAAACCACAACACAAACGATAATCGCACGAGTCGCATCAAGCCGTTGGCTTCACCTTCGCACTCCTTTCTTGGCCTTCGTTGCCTTCAACGGAATGGTTTGAAAGGTACTCTCTGCGAAAGGGGCAGAGAGAAAGAAGCGTTGAAAAGGATCTTCTGCCCGCGCGGACTTCGCCGAGTCTGGAAAAGGCCCCCGCGCGCGACGCCCCTCCCCCACCGCAAGGACGCACGGGGTCGCCGCTCGCTCTGCTCTGCTCGCGTCGCCCAAGCCTGGCGCCGAACCCTCTCGCCCCTTCGCGTCTCCCAGCCCGCCTCCCGTTCCTTCGCCTCAGCTCTTCAACCGATCCACCCTCCGTCACCGTGCTTAGCCTTCTCTTCTCTGTGCGGCTTCCTTTCTTTTTGTGGTTGGAAGGTGAACAGCAGAAAGTTCATTTTCCCCAGCGCGGGATTTTCCTGCTTCCCCCCCCCTCTTTACTGTAACGAGGAACTCTTTTCTCACACATACATTAGGGCGGTGGTCGTTTTTAATTGCTGGTTATCATTCCCTTGGCTGCTGCTGCTGCTGCTGCTGCTTCTTCCTTCCTTCCCCTCATGCCCTCCTCAAGCCGAGGGTATGCCCTTCTATAGCCAATTACCTATGAGCCTGAATCAGCTCAATGGGACTAAATGTGTCAGACCGTCGCGGAATTCTTACTTGGCCTTTTTGACCACGGAGAAAACTCAATAAATCTTCCTATACTTTCCTTCCCTTTCACTACTTGTGGGGCTAATTCTTCTCACTCTTCTTAAAATGAAGGGGTGTTTTTACTTGGGAGCCCTTCTCTAGACTTTCCTTCTCTTGTATATTGTGACCTGGAGTTGGAGATGTTTTTTCCCTTCCAGCCCCAAATCCAGGACCTTCATGGTCGCTAATATGTCCCCTACCTTTACAAACCATTGTCACCCCCTCCCCCCGTAAGTTTGTTCCCCCTTCAGGATATTATAGATAGAATAGCAAACATTCCCTTTGTTTTTGTGAGGGACAACCGTCTTCTCTTTTTTTTAAAAAAATGTCCCACTTTTAAATTTAAAAATGTCCCAGATTTAAAATTTAAAATCTTCAGAAAATATTTTGGACAGTGGGGGTGGGTGAAAAGCTTCGGATTACTTATTTCATAAACCTAATAACTTATTCTTTCACGAACTTAATAATAACGACCTGCCACCGTCTCCAAAGCTACCTTGTAGGTTTCGTCGGAGGACCCCCCCTGCAAAGCAACAGGTGAACCTCCGTTCTCTCCCCAGTTCCAGCTTTTCTAACAGACAGGACCAGCGCGTTTAATAGCTTGTTATACAATCCTTCCCTTCAACTTGCTTAGATTAATTGTAAAGGAGCAGGGTCTCAAGCATATTGGCAAAATGAGTTCTGCGATCCTATGCAATCTCTTTGGAAGCAAGTTCCACTGCGTCCGATGAAAAATCCCCCTTAGATTCTCTTAGTAACAGAGTTGTATTTATTTACAATGGATTACATTCTTACAACCCGAGTGTGCTGTTTACTCAAGAGTAAGTGTCACTGAATTCAACGAGGGCTATTCAAATAATTGATAAAGTCGAATCTTTACACATTTTTCTGGTTATACGCTAGTATGTTTTACGGGGCGAGGATTCCAACCAAGTGGGGAAAAGGGAATCTTAATCCACAGAACATTTAGGAATTACGGTGTTTTTAATCTTAAGAAAAATGTACCAGCTTCTATTCTTCGCTATAGAAACCCATACTAAATCAAATAGAGCTTCCATGATTCAAGGCAGTGTACCTCTGTTGCTATAAGCAGACATATAATCAGCGTTGTCCATAGTTTTTATACCTGCTCCTTCCGAGGTAATTGCTTGTCCGGAGAATAATGGCATAACCTCTGGCCCTGATCCTACTTGAACAATTTTTAAGTGTTCACCTCTTAAAAGGTGAGGTAGTTATGCTCTCACTTTTGTCTGTTCGTTACCGCTGCTTTGCTTTTTAATTGTGCGGCAATTTGCTAGCAACTCTATGAAGATAAGAGCACTCATTTGCAGTGGTATTTGACTTCTTGTTACATTTTACGGTCTCTTCCTTTCTCTCTGCTCGCCCCTCCCTTCTCTTTAAATTTCCCTCCTGGCTCTAATTGATTTTTTTTAAAGGCTTACAGAACACTTTCTTTCGTATCAAGTCTTCTTGCTCCTCCAGCGTGCCTTTCCTTTTTCTGCGGTCACTCCTGGGCTGTTGCGCGCCTTTACGCACGCCTCTCCCTCCCCGCGTCTTTTACCACTCCGCCTCCCTCCGGAGGAGCAGCAGCGTGTGCCTGGTGCCTAGGAGGGTAACCCCCTCTTCTCCCCCCACCACTGTCCATTGGCTTGCCCTGCTACGGCTCCCCCCTCACTCTTTTGCTTGATCATGTCCAGCCCCCGATGACTGTCCATTGGCGTGGCGCACAGCTTCCCTCCTCCCCTTTCCTCCAGTTTCGCCCTGCCCATGTTTTGTATGTCTCTGTCCATCCAGCCGCTTGACGTTCAAGTTCGTAGGGACGTCACGTCCGCACTTGAACTTGCAGCTCAGGGGGGCTTTTGCCATTTTTTTCATCTCTCTCCCTCTCTCTCTCTTCTTTTCCCCCCCTGTCTGTTTCTCCCTCTCTTGCACAGAAAGGAAAAAAAGAAAAAGAAAAAGCCATGACTGCTATCCCACAATTCATCTTCCCCGCGCCATCTTTGTATTATTTCTAATTTATTTTGGATGTCAAAAGACATTGATGAAGGTATTTTCTCTGGAGTCTCCTTCCTTGCTCACCCGGCGCTTCCCGATGTGATCCGAGCGAGAGAGCTCCGTGCGCGCCCGCCCGAGCAACCAACACCACAATGTCTCGCCGCAAGCAAGGGAAACCCCAGCACTTAAGCAAACGGGAATTTTCGCGTAAGTAAATCACCTTGCCGCTCTGCCTTTTACCTTTGAGCACACTCGCTTGCAAACTAACATTCATAATTCAACTATTTTTTTTTATATTTTGCACATTTCAATCTTTGTTTGTGCATGCGTCTTTTTAATGCGTTGGAAGACAAAAAAGCAACTCACCTTAAAACTCAGGCTCCTTGCCCCTCCCTCTTTTTTTGCATCGCTAGCACCTTCAGTACTTTTCAGAGAAGGTCCTTCTGTTCTTCGGCGCTTACGGCCGCTTGCTCTCTCGCTCAAAGTTCCATTTGTCTCTCCTCCCCCCCATTGATTCTTCTATAGATATTTTGCCGGAAGAGAGCGTGTCTGGGTGCGCGCGCCTGCAGCTTACAAATGAATTGCAACTTAAGAAAGCACGCAAAGATACACATTTTTGTGTGTGCAAAGGACAGAGACGAGGCAGGCGGCTTAAAGGAGGGGGTGAAAGTACGGAAGAAAGCGGTACATGTGTGTGTGTGTGTGTGTGTGTTTGAATCGGTGCACTTTCTTTTATTTTCACGCGGACAGATTAGGTGCTCTCCGAGCGCCTTGTCGTGTGACGACTCCCTTTTTTTCAAATCCGCTTTGCTCTTTCCTTGCAAATCTCCTTTTTTTTAGATAGGGGTGAAAGAGGGGACCATTTCTTTTGTCTCCACCATCAAGATAGGGGTAGTGGCGGTGAGAGATCGCCTACCCCCACCCTTTTCTGTATGTCCCGCTCCTTTTTCTTTCTTTCTCTCTCCTCTCCAACTCCGCACCGGGAAAGGGCAAGGAAGGGGGCAGACGTGGTGTCTGTTTTTGGCCGGAGATCGGCTGCTTTTCTCTTCTTGCGCCGCCACGATTAGGTTTTCTCCCCTCCCCCCCGTCAACTGCCTACTCTTACCAGCCTCATTTTACCCCCTCCTTTTCTCTTTCCGTCGTTAAGCCCCCAAACTCTTGCTTTGCAGAAACTTGGGTTAGCTTGCGTACAGCTAAAAATGTAAGACGGATCGGAGTGTGTGGATATGCATGCGTGTGGAATTCCCCTCCTTTCTCTCGTACTATTTTTTGGAAGATTTTCAAAAAAAAAGTGGAAGTGGATTTTGATTGGGAAAAATCTCGTGTCTGACTGTTTACAAGCGCCGCGTGTGCTGCGGAGTCGCTGCCAGCAAAACAGGCTAGGAGAACAAAAGTATTGGAAGGAGAAGAAATTCGTACAACATATATACATGCACACATGCAAGATTTTGTAGATATTATAAAAATAAATACAAGCTTAGGTGCAGCTGTGTCAGCTCTGATCACAAGAAAGGGAGCATCAGTCTCCCCTAAACAATTAGAACTTCCACCTCAGTAATTGCATTTTGATGTAAAGGTTGTATTTCCTTTTTTATTTAAACAAAATAGGGATTTTTGCAATGGCTCGGGTTTCGTCTTTCAGCCTTCCAGGCATGCGGTGTACAAAAGCTCGAGCAAAGCCGTGCTTGCTTGCAAACACAAAAGGGAAGTCTGGTCTGGACTTGAGATGGTTGAAGGCGGGCGGGCAAAGTCGAGGAAGGGGGGGGGGAGAGAAGGAAGACATTAAATGTATAAGTTATATTTGCAAAAGAGAAATAAGTGGTCTTCCTTGGGCTGTTTTGTTACTATTTTCCCCTTTAATTTTCAAGATTGGTTTTTTCTTTTGTTTTTGCAAAACTTTTATGCATTTATTGCATTTTAGCCGTCAGTGGTCCTGTCTCCCAATAATCGCTGCTTGCATTGTAATGTAAAATAATATCGTTTAGCAACAGGAATGCTTAATTAAAATAGCCAACAAATGAAACAACGCTGCCCCTCAATTTCATGGATTATAGTTGTCTTTTCAAATAAATAACTTGCACGTTGCTTTTCTGCCCATTCCTACAATTTTTGTTATTTGAAATGCAAAACCGTATGTTTATTGCAACATAACTGACACACTTTTGAACATGCTGCTATCACCTTCCAAACACTTGCAAGATTCATTCTCCCTCCCTTCCTTCAGCCAAACTGATAACCTAATTTGACTCTTATCTGAAATGAGAGGTAGGGGGTGGGGAAGGTGAAGTGGCTGTTTGGAGGAAAAGATGCCCCTTTTTCCAATGTAAAGACAAGATTTGTAACTATATTCCAGTCTCTCTGCTCCACATTCACTTGCAGAATACTTGAAAATTAGCCCCCAAAATAAATATACAGAGAAGTGTAAGTTTTTGTTTAAATAAGAGATTTGTGGTGTGTAACAAGGGATCAGTAGAATTCTTATGGAAGTTTATTTTTTCATGTCTTCTTTCCCTTGTCTTGGGGAGCAAAATGAGAGAATGGGGGATAATGAGATTATAACAGAGAGGGCAATTTATGTGAGTTGGGTTAAAACAATTCTTTTTCCGTTTCTGTATAATTTTTTAAATTTAAATGTGAATTTTAGCCGCTAGGAGGCAGAGTGAGATCAAGAAAGCTTAGTGAACTTGAACCTGATTCTTTTGCTCACACATCTTTTAATTTTCTATATTTTTCATTTGGCATAGGAAGGTGGGGTGAGAGTTCTGTGTATTTATGTATATGCTGTGTGTATGTGTTCAGATATTCTCCCTTCTTTATCTCACACTGTTCCTCTGTAATTCAGCTCCTCCTTTTTTGCTTTTAATTTTGCTTCCTGTGTTAATCTTTGGGAAAGGACTGTAACATTCAAATTATTCTTTTACCAGATTCCCTCCCATATAGAACATTTACTGCTTTTCATCTTGTCATTACCACCACCCCCCAGCAGCAATAGTTCTGTTTGTAAAAACAGCATTAAAATAATTATTACATGATCAAGCGCACTACAACATAGTATTTGATTATTTATTTATCCACACAACACAAAACAAACTAAGAAAGGCAACCCCTATTAGCATTTAGAAATAGTATTTCTTAGATGGCACCTAATTTTTCTGATAAAGAAAAACCACAAAAATTCAAGGGTATTAAATTTATTTCCAAAGAGTTTTGGGTGCTTTGGTTTTACTTGCAGAGCATCTGCTTTTGTTTGGGTGGCTTGGTGAGGGCTGTTTTCATTCAGTCTCAGTCCTATTAGAAAGCTTATTGTTGCTTTTGAAAATCAATTGGTTTATTTTGTTTTTAAAGTACATCTCTAAGAGAACAGCTGGCTGAAAAGGCAAGCAAATATTTTGGCTCCCTTGCAAGTGTTACTAGATGAGGTTTCTGAGGCTAACCTATATGCCCCCCAATTGTGTTTTGTGCTCCTTTCCAAGTTTACATCCATCCAGATGTTCATTCACCTAAACACTATTAAATTTTCTTTTTTTCTTCTCTTTTTGAACATCATTCCTTCCTCTCCCTCAGTTTCTGTTAAACTAATCCACTTGAATGCAAAGTTGAAACTGAGCTGTTGTTTCAGTTTTAACTATTTTGCCTGATGGGGAGGGAGAAATATATGTTTTAATTGCTTTGCATTATTTTGACTCGTTTGATTGCTTGTTCCATCCTAATTCATATTTCAAAATGAAAGACATGTTTTCTACTATAATCTGGAAAATGCCTCTGTTGGCATTTCTGCTTCTGTGTTCTTTCTTTTTCCTCCTATTCTTTGTAAAGAAGTGAAAATCTATGGCACTAGTGTTTTGTTTTTTAATTAAAAACTCCACCTTCCTTTTAGGTTGGCCTTTAAAAGAGAAAATACAATCCCCTTTTTTCATTAATGATGTATTAATTTAAACAAATATCAGACAGATAAAATACAAAAAAAGTAGTGGCCAATAAATTAGAAACAAAGCATACCATGCAAATAATCAACAGCAAGGATGATAATACATTAGCTCTTTGAATTGCAGACATACTTATAATAACAGCAGTACACTTTTGCCCTGCATTCTGTATTTTAGGAAACCGTTTTTTAAACAAACTTAGTGTGCTAGCTCTTGCTCATTTATTGTCTTATCATTAGTCTTGATTAGCTATCATTTATATTAAATGCATAAACATATGGAAGGTATGGGTTTTATATCTGTACATTTTAATATCTTATTCTTAAGAACCTTGCCTCTTATAAAATTAATTGGATGAATTGCTAAGATGTAATCAACAATACTTTTTAGTTTAACTTGATTCGCTATTATTTAATGAAAATCAAGACCAATTTACAGCCAACTTTATAAGAAATCATTTCCCCCAACGGTTATTTAGTATAAATTTTAACTGCTTATGAAACAAATGTTTTGTGTTTTCTTGCTAAACCAACTTACTGATTTCACAATTGTTTTAGGCCCTAGTCTTATAGTTTGACTAATTACTCCTTAGAACTTCCTGTTTTATAGAAAATACTTTGCTTCTTGGATTGGGCTTTGAAGCTTGCATGGAAAAATATTTCCAGTATTTAAATATTTTCAAGATAGAGTGTGCTGAAACAATTTGTTCTTGTATTTGTTGCCTGCCACTTTTTTTTAGAGAGAACTAGATATTTGCTCACCCAAAAATAGTAGAAGAAAGTAGATACCGTAAAATCACTCAGAGTCCCAATTTCCCCCTTGACTATTAATCACTAACTGGTATTACTGCATTATTTTTGGTCAAGAGAGCTTAAGTGGAACCTATGGACTGAAGATATTTTAATGTAAATATAATGTTCATGTTTCTATAATCATTATTACTCTGCATTTAGGAGTAAACTTGGGAGACAAAAAATAATGTGAAAGCAGAGATTTGCAGAATTGTTGTTTAGAAGGAGCTATGACATCCTAAAATTATGTTCCTTTGCACATATGGGAATTTCTTGAGATCCCCTTAACTAATATGGATAGTTCGGAAACAAATTTAATCTGAGTATACTTAAAAAAATATAAAATCTCTTCCAATATGACTCAGTCAAATTAAAATCTATTTTTTGATTCTCTGTGGCTTTAAATTCATTAAATGTGAAATTGCCCATATACTAAAGAAGGTCAAGCTGATTGACTGTTGAGGTATTGTGTCTTTTCACTTTTTTCTTAACTGGTAGCTTTTGATATTTTGCAAGAATGCTATTTCTTGTTTGTTTATAAGTGAAAGTACTGTACGGTTGTAATGAAATTACATCCCAAGATAAATTTTTTTTCTCCCTCTCTTTCAATCTCTGTGGAAGACTGAAATCATGAACATTTTCTGCAAAAATAGTTTAATAGAAAATAATAGTGGGAGAAAAAGCTAATTGCTGTATTAAAATATTTAACCTTGTTAAAATACCTATTGGTATACTGCCTATATAAACAGAATTTTAGTGGAGCTTTCTGGAGCTTGTTCAGCAAATTAATCAACTTGGATAACATTAAGAAAGATGCTATAAAGAAAGGACTTTGGTGATGAATGCTGGAATTCAGTCATGTTTATACTAATATTTATACCTTATGAAGGCCCTCATTACTAATACATTCTGAATAAATGCTACACATTTCCCCTAAATGGGGAAAAGGACTAATTTGGTTTATTTTCCTAGATGTTCAGAAGCATCTTAATTGTAACTGGAAATTTTCAATAGTTTGAAGATACGTATTTATATTTTGTAAATTAAATGATTGGTTATTCTTGTTTTTTTTAATAATAATTGATAAATAAATAAAATACTGCGGATTTATCTTGTTTTTCTGTTTGCTTGATCATTTTAGAGAAGACTTCTAGGAAATTCTGTGTGCATCTGCATATGTATGACACAGAACATAGGAACATACTTAAAAACCACGGGCTGTTCAGGTAATGGGTGCCAACTGGCGGATGGACACAAGCAATCTTTTTTGTAATTGTGTGATTATGCTTACTTATATTTTTGTATGTATGTCCAAACACTTGTATGCATAAGTGTACCCTAAAGTAGCATATTCATTCCAACATACGACACTGATAGGGAGAAATATTATTTTGTGAAAAGAAAAGAGAAATCCATGGGTTTATAGATAGATAGTTCTGAGGTTTACTTTTGGAGGAGGTGAATTAAAGGTAAGAATTCTGAGACATTTGTATTTTTATTTAACTTGCTCATTTGTAAATAGCAGATTTTTTTCTCTCTCTATCTTGTTCTTTGAGCTATGAAAGAATCTGAAATTCTCACCTTCTCAGTTATTAGCATTATAGCTGGTTTTCCTTCAGATGCAATCGCTTGGCATCGCTGATAAATTTGTTTTCTTATAGCATGACAACATGCTATAAAGGAGAAACTCCTAAGGTTTAGGATAGGAGTGACCTAATTTTTTTCTATTAAAACTAATACTATAATAAAACATATAATCATTTTAAAATAGGGATGTGTAATGCATTTTGTTTTAAGAAAGGCTCTTGATGAAGTAAAACACTTCTGTGGATGCTCCCCCCCCTTTTTTTTTTGTTCAGGCACCCCAGCACAATGCTAGCTTAGAAGTGTGCTACCCAATATTTGGGATTTTTTAAAAAGTTTGGGCTGTACTCTGCAAACATACTTTCCCTCCCCAATTCTTTTTATTTCTTAATCTGTATTTGAATTCCTGATTTCCTTTGTTTCCTTCTTTGCAGCCGAACCTATTGAAGCCATTCTTACAGATGATGAACCAGATCATGGTACTTTGGGAGCTCCAGAAGGCGACCACGACCTCCTTACCTGTGGCCAGTGTCAGATGAACTTCCCTTTGGGGGATATTCTTATTTTTATTGAGCACAAACGGAAACAATGCAATGGCACTCTTTGCCTAGAGAAGGCTGTGGATAAGCCCCCTTCGCCCTCGCCAAGCGACCTGCGAAAAACTTCCAATCCTGTGGAGGTTGGCATCCAGGTCACACCTGAGGATGACGATTGTTTGTCAACGTCATCTAGAGGAATTTGCCCCAAGCAGGAACATATAGCAGGTAAATCAAAGTGATGGGGGGAGGGGAGGCAGGAATGGCATGCTTACAGGCTGCACATTGAAATTTTGTTGTTTTGTAAACAATGTTTTCTGACATTTCATTTTACCAATTCATGAATTAAAATTTAATTATTTCTATTTATAGTAAGCATGCACACCTCCAGTATTCTTACAGTTATCTACAGAAGCGTAAAAGTCATGGCACATCATAGAATAACTTTCTAGCTGCTCTCTTTCACATCTTTCATGTTCTACACATTGACACTGGGTTGCCAAATTGTGTTCACCCAAAGAAGAGGATGCAGAAGAGAACTAGGCTCCCCCCCCCATCTGCAGCTTTTAAAAATGTTTCACTGTTTCCTCCCTCTATATTTACCTTACAAAAATGCCTTCACAGCAAATTTAATTCCATATCATACTTTACCATTATGTTTTAACATAGGTCATAGGTTTATGGTATTAGGAAACAAATAAAATATTATGGACAGATGGATATCCCTATCTTTGCAGTGAATGTTCATGAGTGTAGATTTGATTGGCTCTTGTTTTCTGTCATATATGTTCCTAGTGTATGTCTGTGCACTTTAGCATTCATAGATTTATTGCAGGAAACAGGTACAATCCCACCACAATCATAAAAGCAAGTTCCTTATGAAGTGTAAAGCATCTATATCCACCTGTTACTCTTGCTTAGTTCTTATTCTGGTTCTTAGGATGGAAAGGACCCTGGAAAGTGTCACCCTACAATGCCTTTAAGTCATACAAAAATAAGCTTTACTTCTCAGAAGAATCCTTTCTCTCAAATTTCAAAGTTGATCGAACCAATGTGTAAAATGGAGACAAAACCCAAATCTGGGTAGCTTTTCCTCCCCCAATTCTTATACAAGTCTTTTTATATAGGTCATTGAAGGGCACCAAAGCCTCCTGGAAATGCAATATGCCTGCTGCAGAGTTTAGAGTTCTTCTGCTATGCCTGATGCTTGATGGAATTGGTTGTGTAGCCTTTTTATTTTTATTTTTAATCATAATTTTCTGCAGACTGTGGTGTAAATGTGAAAGAGGAGTTAACACCCCCTGTTCCATTTTGTCTGTCATTGCATGGACTGTAATTAAAGGCAACCCCTTGGTGAAGTGACATGGCTGACCTTGACTTTCAGATGCCATTTTCCCTGCCCGGGCCAGAGTAGAGGGCAGTTTCCAAGGCGTGTAGGTTTGCTTATATAAAAAGTTTAAGAGCATGTTAGAAATTTCTAAAGGTTGGCTTGACAGGGAAGGAGGTTGCTCTCTGCAATCTTGCCTTTTCAGCTAAATAATAACACCCCCCCCCCAAAAATACTGTGTCTTATCTCGGATGTGCTTTTGACAGATATGTCTTGATTTTCTTCTACGGCTTTCTGCTGCCACATGTCACCTATATGAATGTCCAAGGCAGATTCACTTTTTGGACAATGGCAACAACCTCAACTTGTAATAAAAAATAATATAAAATTAAATAATGGATGTCATAAGCATCATCAACAACAACAAAAAACAAACGGGTGGGCCGCATACTGCCTGCATGTGTGTATGTTTTTTATAAAGGAAGTGAAAGGATGTTTGAAGTTAATGCAGATGTGGAGAGGTCTGTTAATACTGCTAGACTATAAAGAATTGTGTTTGGTGTCATAATCCAGATGGCAAACAAAACTGCTTTCTTTTGGTTTTCGTGTGTGCTACCAAAATTGACATAGATCGGATGAGGGTAAGGAAAGGCCAGAATGGTTAGCATAAAGTATCACTTGTGCTATTGTTTTAATAGCCTCGGGGATGCTGTGGTATTACGAGACACTGTATGTAAGTCACATGCTGCCTTGTATTTAATCCTCCCTCCCCCAAATGATCTCAATAACAAGGCAATTCACAAGCTACCTCAGTCGGCATGGTCCTGTCAGTGTTGTTGGATCTGCAGCTGAATAAGTGGACTAAAACTAGCTTTTACTTGTCAGCTGATGGAAATGATGAATATTTATCTTGCCTCTTTCAAAATGAAATAATTAAGTTAACTATATGTGTATTTATACACAGAAAGATGATCGGTAGGTAGATAGGTAGTAGCCTTGATATAATTGGAACAAATCAAATTTAACTTCATTTTTTAAATACTTGCTTTGGCAATTTTGTATTTTGTGCAGTTTTATAATTCAGGTTTAGCCAGATGACTCTTTAATACAGACATGGTTTGTGTCAGTAGATTTTGTGGTAGATTTTAATTTTGCTGGTGGAAGTTACCTACTGTATTTGCAAATACAGACGCTTCATAAATGTTCTTGTAAATTAAGTCATTTTGTTGGTGAAAATAAAGCAAAAGCTCTAAATGTGATTGTTGAGCTCAAAATATCCAGCATTTTAATCTGGAATAGAATTGGAATTGGAATGGGAATGGGAATGGGAATGGGAATGGGAATGGAATGGAATGGAATGGAATGGAATGGAATGGAATGGAATGGAATGGAAAGGAATAGAATAGAATAGAATAGAATAGAATAGAATAGAATAGAATAGAATAGAATAGAATAGAATAGAATAGAATTCTTTATTGGCCAAATGTGATTAAACACACAAGGAATTTGTTTCCGGTGCGTAAGCTCTCAATGTACATACAACAATAGTGATAAGCAACAAAGTTGTAGTCATAAGAAGGTAAGGAGATAGGTAATAGGGAAGATGAGAATAATGATGGTAATACTGCCTTTTTATGCAGTTTATTAGAATTTTGAATTTGGATCAGTTATTGTTTTGATACTGAATTGCTTGGAAACACATAATCTTAGTATCTTTATCATATAAAATGGACATTTCTTTTATATATCCATAATTTTAAAATTTGTTGTCCTAGTAGAAGTATGCCAGTGCTGCACCCTTATCAAGTTATCAGCAATTTTAAATCTTTTTAATTCCTTTTATATATTTGTGTTGCTTGTTATTAAAAATATACTTTTTACTTCCTGAATTTTAGACAGCTTTTTATCCAAGCATGGAATTATATGCCTACATATAGAGTATTGGCCAGCTTCCCTTCTCTGAGCTTGAGCAGTCAGTATCTATGTTAGAAATTATAGCAAGTTTCTTGCATAACTCCTTTTAGAGTTACAGTGCAGAAGCAACATTGCCATTGATCCAAATTTTTAATTATATTAGACATTCTTTGTTCCTCCCAGGCACTTAGATAAATTCAGGAGTAATTTTTATGTATTAAAATAATAGCAAATATATGTTATCTGGGCATGTGATTGGAAGTGTATGTATAAGTGATTGGAGGGGGGGGAACTGGAACACAGCTATCTTACTTATGGCATGTATCTTAAGCTATTGTAACTGTCATGTGCTGCTCACATTCTGAACATGAAGGAGGATGTTCGTTTAGTCAGAGCTTTCAAGAAAGGTTTTCTGATCTTCTGTGTACTGCAGGCATGTTAAATTGCCAAATATGGAACATCCCTTCTGTGACATAATGCACTATTTACATATTAAACATCTCTATTTCAAAGACTAAACACAGCATCTGTCAAGCAAGAATTAAGGGGGAGGATGAGCTAAAAGGCCCACTCTGTAGATATTAGATAGGTTGCTTAATCTAAGATGGAGCAAAACTGAGAAGGGAAATAATAGCTTTTTTTTTTCAGCGCATTGCTGCTGCCTTGCCAAACTCAGACTCTTTTGTATTGCTGGCACAGGTGGATCAGTATATAAAAAAGCATATTGGATTATCATCCTACCAAAGTCTGGCAAACTCTGGTTTGTGTGGTTAATGTATTGCTTTCAAGAGAAACTGAATGTATTTTGTTGCTTGGGGATTGAAGTAAGACATGCTAGGGCATAGAGATGTGTCAAAATCATGAAGTGAGTTCATTGCTGAGAAGATATCTGAGTTGAAGTTTTCTTGTCCTAAGTCTGGCATTCACCTGGACTAAAATTTGGGGAGAGATGTGTGTCACAGTTGGATGAATATAGTTTTGTAGTGCATTCAATTGCCATTTATTGTAAGAAACTTGTTCCAGCCATCTATTTTGTTCTTTAAAAAGAACTTATATTCATGTCTAATGCCTCAGTATAAATGCAGTTACATGTGACAAATTTGCTTGGAAGCCATGGAGATTGATCCTAATGCAATGAAAACAATATCTATTTGGAATACCTTGCCACCATTAATCCCTTCCTCCGTTCAAGGCTATTTTCATTCTGCTATCAGCAAGTATATTTACAGCACCAAATTCCTAGGTAACATACTTGTGGACTTTAAAGCATTGGAAGGCATAAAGTTGGAAAACGGAGTTATATTCTGCTAGCTATTCATATGATATTGAAATGTCAAGAAAGAAATCCTTTTTGTCATATTTTAGTGGAGAAAGAGCCAGGGGTCTTGTGTGCATTTAAAGGCATTTAAAATATGCCTTATTCTCTAACAAAATTGGTGTAAATAGCTTTTAAGAGTGTTCATGAAATTGACCATTGATGATGGAATTTTTAAATCGGACTTGAAAGTACAATAAAAATGCTAAATTTATTACTGTTCAAGGTTAATGAATTTAAATAGAAAGTGAATCAATTGAATTTTAGCTAATCTATCATTGATACAAATTTATTTTTGAAGTGATTCTTATTTTGGTGTGGTACTGTAATCAGGAATGAAAAAGAGAAACAAGTGTTTTTGCTATGGGATTGGACTTTTTAAATTAGTGAATAAGTCACCTTGCACATTTAGTAAAATGGAAATGTTTTTATATTTAATTTGTCAAGTAGACTGTTACTTCAATGAGGAACCCATTTTTTTCAGGTGAGGTCAAGAAGGTATTCTTATTTAGAATTTGTGTAGACTCAACAATGTTAAAAGGGTTAATTTCTGTCTTGAGAAAAATGTAATCTAAAATTTGAAAATGGGACAGTTGAGAGAGGTGGGTGATGGATGGAGACAAATGATGAATGTGAACAAATATAATAAAGCTACTTTGACTTCATTTTGGTTAGAGGTGCGTATTTGTATGAGGGTTTCAAGAACTTTATGCTAAGTTGGTGTTTTAAAGGAAGTTACTGTTACTTATTTCTTATGACTTTATGCAAGATAATTCGTGAGATAAATCTATCACTTCCATCCTCTAGGGAAATGGATTCTACGGGGAAAAAAGATTTTCTTTTCCTGCATACGTTCTCCCCCATTTGCCCTCCAGATCTCTTCTAAGTATTTGTGAGATATTTATGGAGTGGGCCTGGAAGAAGAAATTTAAGGATACACTAGGTTTGCTCATACTGTGGTAGATGTTGCCACACTACTTTTTTTGTATGAATTGACAGATGAAACAGGCACTCAGAATGTTCATTTTGCAGTTAGACAAGTGAGATAACATTTCACAGGTCTTTGGTTCTTATAAACATGGAATACTGATCTCCCAAACCTATCAATCCAGTGGCTGCACTGATTTCTCTGGTTTGCTTTATAAACATTAGCCTGATTGTTTCATTTTGAATGTGGGAGATAGGGGTGCTTTTTTTTGCTTGCATTGTTTGTTATTCCTACATGCTGCTATCTGTCCCTTATGTAGAAATGAATGGGACGGTTACCATTTTTAATTTAGGACCGGAATGATTAACTAATGTGAAGAAGATTGTAATAGATTTTATAGTCACTCATTGATATTTTCCTTTGTATTGACTGGTAGGAGTAGTGCAAAAGCAAAATAAAGTTCTCCGGTATTTAATGAATTTATGTAATTTACTTGTCGCTAAAGGGATATTTGATTTTAACCACTTCTGTTTGTCATGGCCGTGAGGCCCAAAAGGGCAGTACGGCTGCATCAGGTGATTGTCACTCATTTAGCACCGCCCAGGGAGCACGTGTAGTTTAAGGAATGCTATTGAAGTGGGTTATTATTGCTCCTGCAATACGTTGTCACAAGATGTGATGACAGCAACTGACTTCAATCACTTTCAGAGGGAAGTAAGACAAATTTGTAGAGTTCTAATGATTGCCAGTCTGAATTGCTTTTTATAATCTTAAGTTCAAAAGCAATTTGATTTTCATTTCAATACAGAGAGGGAATCTAGTCAGTTGAGCATGTTTAGCACATTTGATCACTATATCACTAATTACTAGTTGGTGCATAGCAAGCTGTACTAGAGAAGTACAGCTTTTATGTTTTAGTACACTTCCCTGTAGCATTTGGTGTGACACTGCTGGGAGCAGGAAGATGAAGTAGATGAATCTTGGGTTTGATCCAGGATTCTTACACTTCTATGCATGTGCATGAGTTCTGGATACCATTGGAACTCATGTGCAATGTCCTGGAATGATACATTCATTACTGATATATACAAAAGTTTAGTGTTAGGTTCACTGCATTTTGTACATTCTTTTAGAAGATAGCCAATTTAGGGTGACTTCCACGTGAGAGAGTATCTTTTCAGATTCATAAAAAGATTATATAAACTGGGGAGATCTGTAATGGTATAAAATGCTCTCATTGTATAAAATAGTCCGTTCCATTACTTTTTTCATTTTGTTTGTCCCTGTTTTGGCAGTTTACATAAATTCAGGATAAAACGTACCATACTATCAAGCTAATATTTCAGTAAAATTGGAGTAACAAAAATTGATTCTTTGTAATTCTTTCTTTTGGGTAAAAGTGCTTCTGGAATTAGGGACTGCTCAATCAAAGTAGTTGGATTTTTTTTTTTTTAGGCTTGTTAGTTTTAACAACATCTTATAATCCTTGAAAATAGAACAACTGAGTATGGCATTCTGAATGATGGATGCATATAGTAATGAGTGGTATAAACTAGTATTTGAAAAACCTGTGGAAGAAAAAAAATAATTTATCATAATAAATGCCATTGGGAAAAATGCTTCATAACAACAAAATAATGAGTTCTGTTAAGACTGTAAAAGGAACATGATTATTGTCCTATTATATATTAAATATGGAAAGTCATTGAGCCATTTTCTAGTCAATAAGCAAATGTGTTGCAATAAAAGGCTATCTTCCTAGGATAAATAATATTCAGGGTTCATTGCTTTGATATAGAAGATACAAGTTATTGCATCATACTATCAGATGATACATCTTTAACTCATAGGTTTCACTTTCTCATCTTGATTTATAATAAGGAAATTCAAAACGAATATTGATGTGAAATTTTGGCAATCCATATTAAAAAAATACATTCTCTTCCCCCCCCCCCCCATAGTGTATGTGCATTGTTAATAATGTAACTATGTATACTAACTTTTCTACAGGCTCTAAAGCAATACAGTAATTTTAGAGGTCAATTGCTGTAATAAAACAAAATTGATAGAAAATGAAAGCATTCTTCATGATTGTGCATATTTGTCCTATATGGTATCTTTTGCCAGTGATTTAGCAACAGTTTAATGATAAAGGAATATTGGCTTTTGTTAACCTGAAAACTAGATAATTCAGTTATTACTAGTGAATGTGATATTATAACTTTTAGTATTGCTAATTGCTTCTTTATATTAGGCAGATATCAGCTTATTTTTATACATTTTGTTGTGGTTGTAAGGGAACAATTGGTCTACTGCACTTATTCCATGTATTGGAGATGTAGGCAAGCAAAGCAACTGTCTTATAAATCTTCTACCTACGGTATTTAAATTCTAAAATGAAATTAATTATGTTATAAAAAATATATACTATCATTTGAGTTCCCATTAACACAGCTTACAGCTTATATGTGTACACATGTACATGCAGTATCTATATAATGCATTATAAATCACAATGCTTAACAAAAATTAAAATTACATTCTTTTCATTTTGTGCTTTGCAGATTTTAGTTTGTAATTGTATCCTATTGAAAATTCAAAAAATTAGAATTTAACTGTTGCAGTTTGGTTGGGCCAATGGGACGTGAGAAGTAGATGAAATCCATTTTTGTTAATTAGAAGAGTCAATGGAGATTGCTGCAGTTTGTGTAATACTGTACACTGAAAAATCCAACTGAATTGAATTGGATTTATTCTCATGTTTTCTCAAGAAAATATAACATTGCAGTTTAAAATAGTTATTCATCTGAAAATTTGAGCTTGAGTCCTTCCTGCCTTCTCCATGTGAATTTTGCTTGTAAATAAGAATTGGGAAAGGCTGTAAATTGTCAAGTTTATTTTATTTTGTTTGGTCAATGCACAACATTTGAGTAACTCTTTCCAACACAAATTGTAAAGGGGGAACCATCACAAAATTGTACAATTGAACTAGAGAAGTGCTTTTCCATTCGTTGCTGGATGGTTGTTAGAAGACTTTGGAAAGCTTAATTAAATCCAGAGGTTTGCTTGGCTAGAAATTTATTTTTGACAGGCAAAGAATGATACTACGTTGGCTGAGGCAATCCCAGTGTTCTGTTTTATTCTGACTTATATATTGAAACATTTTAAAATGTACTTTCTCCTTGCCATTGTCCTGGCAGCTTACCAATACAATACTCAGAAAGTATTCTGAAATTGTACCATTCGAGTTAGCTGGATAAGTACATGGCATAACTTGCTGAGTATGCATTTTATGACATTTCTTTTCTGAAGTTACTAATTTGGAGAAAGATCTCTGAATCTGGCAAGTCATAATTTGCCTGCAGTTAGTGATCCATTTTTTTCTGTTTTCCTCAAACCTATGATATAAAAGCAAGTTTTTACTTCAAATACCCCAGTCTTTTATTCAGAAGCATTGAGAGAAAGCTCCTTTATTGTTGATCCTCCAAAGGAGCTTTTATATGAGCTGGAGTCCCTTGAACTAACCTACTACTTTGCTTCCAGCTTTTATATTATTTGGGATATAGAGATTTTTTTCCCTTACATATATTTTTTTCTTTTTCCCTGGCAGCATGTGATGCTTCATTGAGGTTCTCCCAATGAGTGGAAGTTCCCCTGGATGCACAGAATTGACTTGAATAGCAAGCAAGAAAGGGGCAAGAATATACTGCAAAGGAAATAATTTAATAAATACCAGTCCTATGGCTGGACTTGCTTAGACAATAAGGAGATTGATTTGTAGATTCTCAGCAGGAATGTTAGAAATAGTAGAATATGTGTAAGAGAGAGAGTGAGAGAGAAAGAGTTAACAGGCATTTAGGGAGGAGTAAAGTGCCAAAAGATAAAATATTTCAGATTAAAAGTACGAGGAAGTGAACCATTCTTTCCTGGAGGTCTCCCTAATATTTTTGAACAGATTTCAGCTCTGTAATAATAAGGCAAAATTCTCTTTGTCTGTTTCTCAAACACAAATGAGAACCATAGTGATGTGGTAATAGAAGACAGTTTACATGAAATATATATGCATTTCTCACTTAAAATATGTAAACTTATTTGGATAAAATTCAAGGCCTCATTTAATTATATACAGTGCAGGGATAGTAAAACTCATTCTCTGTAATGCTGATTACAGTGCTATTTTGTTTTTAAACAAAAAGCATAATGCTTATTTTGTGTGTGTTTTTTCAGTAATAATTGCTTCAAGACTGTATTGTTCACTAATGCAACTTTTACTATGCTACATTTCATATATTACACTAGAAGAAATGCAGTTATTCTTACATAATACTCCATAATACTTTCCTGATAAATGTATCTATATATGGAAATATCTTCCAAATATTTGTGCATCTCACTGAAAATTAAATTCTTGAATATACTCTTGAAAAAATTGATTTAATTAATTTTTTTTAAAAAAGGAATGTATGAAAATGCTTTACAAGAGTCTTAAATCTTACTGATTTATTGTATTGTGCACAATATAGAATGATTGGCTTTGCCCATGTTACTGTACCATTGAAATTTGTATAAATAATACCAGAGAACATGAGTTCAGCCATTTTTATTTACTTTGTTGAATCTTTTTAAAGCATAATTTATTGTCCCCCCCCCAATTTCCTATTTAGATGAAAGGCAATAATTGCTGAACCATTCAGCAACTAACTTGATCCAATTTTAAATTGATCTTGTGCTTAGCTTCTTTTCATTAAAAAAATTCAGTTACCATTTTTATTTTGTATATTCTGTAATTTGACTATGGTTACACATTAAACATAACAGTATAACCAAGTTATGCATTCTGCAATCCCAAACTCTCATATTTTCTATTTTCATGCTCACATCAACATCTTGGGTATCATATTTATTATTATTTTTTCTTAAAAAGTAAATGTGAATTTCTAATCCTGAAGGATATGACCTAGAAAATAAATTGTGGAGTGATGAATATTTGAATAGCATATTTATTTATTAGTCTTTGACTAATCTAAAAATCTCTAATTTTTAGAAAATGTGGATTCTCTCTCTGTTTTATAAGTTGATATAGAAATACATGAACATTGTAAATGATGTGTTGGGAATATCTGTCCTTTCGCATCTTGAAGCAACAGGATTGTATATTTTACCTTTCCCTCCCCGTAAATATATATTTTTTATTCCTTCCATTCAGTCATGTCTGATTCTTGGAGACTGCCTGGACAAATCTCTGCAGTTTTCTTGGCAAGGTTTTTCATAAGTGGTTTGCCATTGCCTCCTTAGGGCTGAGAGAAAATGACTAGTCCAAAATCACTTGCTTGAGTTTATCCTTAAGGCAGGACTAGAACTCACGACCTCCCAGTTTCTAGCCTGATGCCTTAACCATAGCACCAAATTGGCTGTCTAAGCATGTGTGTTAAGAAAATACAAACCAATATTCTTGTTTTTGTTCCCATAATAATTAAATGACTTTGTTTCGTTTGGCTGGTCCAAAGCATGCAGCCTCAGACAGTCATACACTGTGCTAAGATATAATGTGATTTATTTGCTGTCAAAATAAGGTGTGAACTGATTCCACTGTGTTTTGTAAATGATTTTAAGGGTTAGGTTTGTACCTCACGTGAAGCCTAAAAACGATCACACTATGAATTCATACAATGTATGAACTAACCTCATCTTCTGTGAAAAAACTGAACTGGCCATTTCTTTCCATCACATTACTGATGATGGAGTATTGTTTTCTGTCTGAGAGTAGTAAACTGACTAAGGAGTAAGTACAGGTCTATACAGATAGTCCTTGACTTGGACCTTAGTTTGAATCGGAACTTCCATTGCAAATGTTAAGTGTGCTGTGCTCAATTTTATGACCACTTTGCTGCAGTGGTTAAGCAAATCACTGTGGTTAAGTGAATAAGTGAATCCGTCTCCCACCATTTCTTAGTTTGTTGGAAGCTGGCTGGGAAGGTTACAAATAATGGTCATGTGACTCTGGGATGCTGCACCCATTATAAATATACAATATATTGGTTGTCAAGCATTCGAATATTCATCACATGACTGTGAGGACTCTGTGGCTGTTGTAATTGTGAGGACTGGATGTAAGTCACTTGTTTCAGCACCATCGTAACTCTGAACTGTCATTAAACAAATGGCTGTAAGTCAACGATTACCAGTACCAGGTTGTCAGCATGTGCTATCACTAGCAGTTATCTAACTGAAATACAATTAATTTCAGCAGATTGATTGTAAGGCATTAGGACCAGCCTTGGTTATTGTGATTGCTTTAAATGAGAACACCTCTACTCTTTTACTTGTCCCTTTTTCACTTCTGTATCATGTACTCCTTTGTTTCCTTTTGTCTAAGCATTTCTGCTGCATTCCTTTACGCCCCATCATAAATCTGTCCTCCAGTAAACTATATTTAATAACATCTTAGCAACCGATTAGATAATTTTCACTGCAGAATATTTCAACTGATCAATGGAAAAAGAAATAAATGCAGTTTTTTCCCTCTGGGATAACAGATGGAAGTTCTTGTCTACTTCTCACATGATACAGGTTTTTTTTGAGGTATAAAATAATAGCTACAGGAGATTATAAAATATGTTTAAAAAGCAAAACAATTTTTTTAAATTTAATTATTTAATACTAAATCTAACTAAAACAAGCTTTAGCTACTTCCTGTAAAGTTTCCTTTTCCTGAACTAGAGTGATGGGATCTACATATAGAAACTTGTGTTTTAAGCATGACTAAATTGGCATTGAAGCTTTTCATTTGTCATATTAAATTTGCACTAACACATAATGTGTTTATGATTTTATGATTTTATTTTATTTTATTATTTTATTTTACTTTTTTTCTGCTATTGAGTTTTTTTTATTATTTTCTTTTATTTTATTTTATTTTATTTTCTTTTATCTTATTTTATTTTATTATTTTTTATTTTTTTATTATTTTATTTTATTTTATTATTTTCTCTGCCTTTGTTATTTTCATAAATAACTCAAGACATCAAATGCTCCTTCTTCCTCCTATGTTCCACACAATAATAACTCTGTGAGTGGGTTGGGTTGAGATAGTGTGACTGGTCCATTGTCACCCAGCTATCTTTCATGCCTAAGGCAGGACTAGAATTAACAGCCTTTTGGTTTCTGGCCTTGTTCTTTAATACTTGCAGTATGTGAGAGGGATGTTCTTTGGACTAGGAGGAAGCTTTTTTGGTTGATAACTTATGCCTCCCCTTTCAGATCTCCAGCCTTATATAGGAGTTGGTTAGAGTGCAACAGCTATCGAGTGCAGCTGTATGATCCTGGGAAAAGGTGTACCTGCTTTAAATACTTGCAAACGGGGTATTTTTGGGCTCCTGAATGTTCTGAAACACCATTTTGCTTCTAATCTGAAGGGCTGGGCAGTCTTACTAGACACAGATGTATGATAGAATGTGTAGCAAAATGATTCTTCATTGAAAGTTTTAAATTAGACAAAAATATTTTTGCAACAACATTTGCAAAATGTTGCAAGTGGGATCATGGGAATAGGAGATATAAACCCTTTCCTTCTGTATGCCTGGCAGTTGATTAGGAATATCCTCTGTCATAACCTCCCAACCATTTCAGCATGCTTATTTATAATCAGCAGTGCTGGAGTTTGCAAAATGGTTGTTTTCTTTGCTCCTACTGTATTAAAAAAATTATTTCAAGGAATTCTTTGCAGTAGAGCCTTTTCTGTACATTCCTCATTCCAAGGTGATGTTGAGTCAGGCTGTTGAGGGCAGGAACCGCGATATGAACCTATATGTATTTGTCTATTAATTCGGTAGGGAGGTTTAGTCCTAATTCCTATGGGGATTATATGCTGTTCATTTGTCCTCACAATTAGAGTGCTGCAGAATAGATTTTGGGTTTGAGCTCAAATGGGCCCATGTTTTATCAAATGTTCCCTTAACCACCATACAATAATAAAGCTACATACAGCAGATTAATATGGAAGCTATCTAGGGAATTGTAGAAGATTGAGATCGCCTAGAGAGAATGAAAACAATAGCAATATTTTCAGTATGCTAGATTTTCCAGAATAAAAGGAAATTGATCCACATTTCTAATTTTTATAGAATTGAGGCTTTTCTCTAACTCCCCATTAATCATTTAAGGAATTGATGTAGAAATTTCCATAAAAATAGGATAAGAAATACTTCCAGTTACTTGTTGAAATGAGTTTTACCTAAGACTTGCCATACATTAATTTTTAAAGGCAACAATTCTACATCTGATTGAATGAAACAAAGGAGAACACTATCATTGCTACCTCTATTTTCTTCCTAGCCAAACAAAAACCTTCCCCTTTATAATTAGAAGTAATTGTTGGTCCATTTCCCTGTTTTTGTTGATGTATAGTAAAGCTCTAACCATGTCTTTTACTTGGGAATGAACAAGGTTGTACCCCCCCCCCCTTTAAAAATAATGCATTGAAACACCTGTCAGATGCAGTTAAAATAAATTGAATGAAATGCATGAACAGTGGGATGAAAAAGAATAGCTCCCCTTTCTTCGAGTAGCTAGATACACTTTTTAAAAGTGGAAATAAATGAGGTATCAATTAGGTGTTGATTTTGTACTTTTCAGATTGTGCATAGAGGTGTCTGTTATCTCCCCTAGGTAATCTGATGCAATCCTGTTGGAAGTTTTACGTATACAGTTTACTGATTTAAGCAAATGTGCTTTTGTAGGCTGAATGAATCAGTGTTATTGAAATTTGGAATACACACACACACACACACACACACACACACACAGAGAGAGAGAGAGAGAGAGAGAGAGAGAGAGACAGACAGACAGACAGACAAACAGACAGACAGACAGAGAGAAGGAGAAAGATCAAACATCTTTATTTTCCACTCAAGATAGAATATCACATATTGTATCAAGAAGCAATCAAATTTTAATCTTTCTATAAAATTATGATGGGAATATGCTGGTGCTTTTGTAGATCATCATTGTCAGCATGTTATTTTGCTTCAGATAGGCATCAGTCTTTGAATTCATCCTGGAATAGTTCAGTGTTGACGATGATGACAAAGGGATGCCCAGGGAGAACTGGTCAGTTATAAACAATGAACACTTGTTTATATGGTCTTACTTTTTTTAATGCCACTATTGAAAAGGTTATACTGACAATTTAACTTTGGAATTAAAGAGAAACACACACACATCACACACACACACACACACACACACACACACATTAAAAGCGTCCTTAAATTCTTGATCCTTTATTCCACAATTCAAATTATATTGAACCAAACAAAGCATCTGAAAATAAAAATCTCCAAGCAATATAGGTTTCCTAAAAGACATAAATTTTAGAGTCCCCCTTCTTCCCATTTTTTCCCCCCCTGGGAGTTTCAGTTTTGGGTTGCTAACATCTGTTGAGTTTAATTAACAAGATAAAATATAAATTAGCTTTAATTGATGAATCAGTATGGGTAATCAATAGAAGCTTTAATCATAAATTTAAATTCCCATCAATTAATTGGTATGATAAGAAAAGGTTGTGGAAATTTCAAACGGGGTGCATTTTTGTTACCAACAGTGTTAAATTTTGTCTGCTTACTTTTAAATAAACTTCATAGTTGGGTTTTCCTTCATTCCAATTTGTATGGTAGTCAGAAGTTTTATTTTCAGATTTAAATTTTATTACTTTTCACTTAATGCAAAGAATGTAGATCAAGGATGTTTAGTTGAAATTCTCAGAAGAAGGATACTGTTTGACATTTATTTATTTATTTGACTTATATACCACCCATCACACATAAGTGACTCTGGGTGGCTTACAATAAAATAGATAAAAACAATAAAATAGATAAAAACAATAAAATAGATAATAGATAAAAGAATAAAATATATCATATACCTAATATGAAATAAAAGAACATAATTTGTTAGTATTTCTTAGCAGATCTTGTTAGTATATTTGATGTATTATGTATTAATTCAAAAGGCTAGTCTCATAAATTTGGTCCATAAGAAACAAAGAGGTTTTGTTTCCTAACTGGGTATATTAGGGGCTTTATGCCAGGTAAGAAATTAAATTGCTCTTAAGAGAAGCTGCCTGTCACTTTTAATGTTTCCTCACAAAAACATTTTACTCAGTTTTTCTATGAATTATATAAATATATATATATACCAGTAAGTATTTTATATTTTCACAAAGAAAAGAGATTCAAAAGTGTTTAATAGGTTATTATTTAAACTCAATCTTCATGAGGTAAAAATAGGTAAGTGAAAAATGCCTTGTTCTAAATTTCAAATGTCAAATGACAACTTACTGATATTCATACACAAAACTGTAAATTATGTTTTAAGAGCCAGTTTGATGTAGTGGTTAGGATATCAAACTAAAAACTGTGAGACTGTGAATTCTAGTCTTGCATTAGGTAGAAATCCAGATGGGTGACCCTGAGTTAGCCACTGTCTCAGCCAAAGGAAGGAGGCAATGGCAAACTACTTCTGAAAAACCTTGCCAAGAAAACTGCAGGGACTTGTCTTTGAGAATTGGACACAATTGAATGAAGAAAAAAAAATGCTGAGTAAAATATGTAGCATTTAAGATGTCAGATCTTAAAATATCAGATGTCAAACTAATTTTTTAAAAAATGTAAACACATTTTGGATCAGTTAGCACATGGTAATTTTGTTGATTATACCAGATTTTAAATATACTATA
>QLTV01000775.1:4723371-4738028 GCA_003457575.1 Thermophis baileyi | reverse complement strand
TAGATAGTATATTTAAATTGTTATCTATAAAAATTCTAACATAAATGAACTATAGAAGTCAGTCGTCTACTAATACATATACAGGAGGGTTTGTGTGTGTGTGTGTGTGTGTGTGTGTGTCAGTGGGTTCTAAAACCCTTTACTACCGGTTCGCGCACGCGACGCAAAAGCATCCCAGGTGGGTGGGTGGAGCCTCCCGCCGCCACTACCGGTTCTAAGAACCGGGCCGAACCAGGAGCAACCCACCGCTGGTGTGTGTGTGTGTGTATAATATCAGAGCAGAAAAGAAAAGGTTCTTTAAAAACATGTTTATAACAATCATACAATCAACATGAAGGTGCTATTTATAGAAGTATAGAAGCTGTAATACAAACATCCCACACTATTCCTAAAAGCTCTGAATGCAGCCTGATAGAGCCGTTGCCAAAGTTTTGCTAAAGTGTAATTTTTAATGCAGTTGAAGAAGAAAATTGTTGAACACACTCTAAGTCATACTAATTCTATTTAATTGCTTGATTTTAATTAAATTTAACTTTGAATTAAATTAAATTTAGCTTTTGTCCCCGATCATTTCTGTATCCTGGGCACACATACTCTTTGCATGCTTCTGAAAAGCCAAATATAGCTTATTTTTACAAAATATTTGCAGTTGTATCATATCTTTTGTCGCAAAGGTTCATATTCTTACAAGGCATTTCAGTGAAGGCCACTAGATTTATTTATTTTAATTATATGCTGCCTTTCAAAAGTTCTGTGTAATTCTGTCCCTTCCTCACCCAGGACAACAAAATTAAAATTGGTCACATTGGACCAAATGTGACATCTTTGTTAAGAAGAATTAGAAGCTATACTGTCTCTTCACTAAATAATTATATTGAGACATTCAATAACCTTTTATTAATATAAACTAAGCCTCCATTTTAATAGGGGAAAGTGATGAGCAAATTGTAATGTGAATAATGTGAAAAATGTCCAACACTTAAATACTTAGAGGCTTAATTTCAGTTGGGGTTGAGGATTTCAAGAATGTATAGGGCAGTGATGGCTAACCTTTTTTTCCTCGGGCACCGAAAGCACAAGTGCGTGTGTGTGCCCACACCCATAATGCAATGCTCCCCGCCCACCCCGCACATGCGCACATGCCCCCCTACGCTGCCTCGCCCCCCTGCGCATGCGCACATGACCCCTGTGCATGCGCGCACGACCCCCCGGGGCCGGTTTTGGGCCAGCAGGCCTCCCTGAAGCCTCCGGAGGCCGGAAATGGCCCGTTTCCGGACTTCCGGTAGGCCCAGTAGGCCTGTTTTTCACCCTCCCCAGGGTCTGGAGGCTTTCCTGGAGCCTGGGGAGGGCGAAAACGGCCTCCCCCGGCCCTCCAAAGGCTGGAAACTGCCCGTTTCTGGACTTCCAGTAGGCCTGTTTTTCACCCTCCTCAGGCTCCGGAGCTTTCCTGAAGCCTCCAGGAGGGCAAAAATGGCATCCCCTTGCCCTCCGGAGGCCAGAAACGGCCCATTTCTGGACTTCCGGGAGGCCTGTTTTTCGCCCTCCCAGAGCCTCCACAGAAGCCCTGTACTTACCTAGCATCCAAAATGGGCCGCGTGGAGACTCCTGGGAGGGGGGGCGGCATGGGCGGGACGAGCTGAAAATCAGGTGGCCAGCGCGCGTGCATGCTCGCTGAAGCTGACTTAGGGCAACGGCTCGCGTGCCTGCAGAGATGGCTCCACGTGCCACCTGTGGCACGCATGCCATAGGTTCACCATCACAGGTATAGGGAAAGATGAAATATAAGTAGGATCATAAGAGGGAAGAATCTGAAAAAAAATTGGAGAAAGATGTTCCAGGCAAAGGGGCATTAAAATACATGGAAGTACTTGCAATTTGGCTGTGAGGTTATGATAATGTAAATTGTATTTCTGACTGAACACAGTTGCTTGCTGTTGGTTCTGCTCTAAACACGCTCCATAAAACAGTTCATTTCCCCCCTATATAAACAAAAAGTGGCTTTAGAAGTTAAGAATTATAGTGCGTTCTTGAGTTTTAACTGAGAAATTACTGCCCTGTAATAAAATGTATACTGTTTATTTAGTGGTAAGTTTTGTGTAATACTGGGAAAGGAGGCAGTCAATAAGGAAAACATTGAGTTTTGATAAATAGACTCTAGGATGTGCTGTCCTTTTTAACTTCAACATTTGAGGAGCTTCAAAGGGATACATTTCTTCTGATCTTGAGGCTTCTGTGACTGATAGCAGGGACCAAAAAATTATAGCAATAAAAAAAATCTACCTTGTTCTGCATATAAATGGATGGTGTAACAAGTTAGCACAGAAACATGCTTATTTGTACAATGGAGATAAAAAGATTACTGTATGAAAACTAATTTGTTCATGGAAGCTGCTGTGGTATGACTCCTTTTAAATTTCTCATGATGGTCAAGGAATGAAGTTATGGATTAGCATTTCATACTATTTTCAGTGGTAGCTAAATGGTGGCTGGGAAAAATATCCTGAAATATTTACCTTTCAGTATGCAAAGCTCAAGGTGAGCATTCAAGTCTTTAGCTTTATTTTAATCAGGGTTAACATGAGTGAGTTGGCTATCTCACACATTGGCAAGGAGGGGGTTATACAGTAAAACATTTTATTGATGTTTGCTATTTAATTTTGAAATTTAAACATAATTCATACAATACATGTGTAAATGGTGTCATGTCAAGATTTACCTGAGCTATTTAGGCAATCTCTAGTAAAATCTTTATGAATAATTTTTGTAGAGGTCAGTGGTAGGAATTTTTCCCCCTGTCTTTTTCCCTTAGACCTCCCCAAAAATAACACACTAAACCATTAAAACTTATTAAAATAGTAGCAAATGTGGAAAAAAAGGTAACCTAACCATATTGAAATCATAGTATTCAGTTTTCTTTATACTTATTTTTGTAAAGAAACCTTACTATGTACATAGAATCCTAACGGAGGTTCTCTTTCGGGGATATACATGCCTTTAAGATTTGAAACATCCTAGGACAGTGATGGCGAACCTATGGCACGCGTGCCACAGGTGGCACACGGAGCCATATCTGAGGGCACACGAGGCGTTGCCCTATGTCAGCTCCAGCGCGCATGTGCGCGCTGGCCAGCTGATTTTTGGCCTTCTTTTCGGCCATTTTTCGCTCTCCCCAGGCTTCAGGAAAGCCTCCTGAAGCCTGGGGATGGCGAAAAACGGCCCAACGGACCTACCAGAAGTCAGGAGGCTTCAGTGAGGCCTGTGCGCATGCGTGGGGGGGCAGCATGGGGGGGTTGTGCGCATGTGCGGGGGCAGCATGGGGGGTTGTGCGCATGCATGGGGGGAGGGCATTGCATTATGGGTGTGGGCATCACGCGCACGCTATTGTGCACGCGCGCATCCTTTTGGCACCCGAGCCAAAAAAGGTTCACCATCGCTGTCCTAGAAACTCTAGAAGCCTTTCAAAAAGATATATGACATGGATACAACTTCAGAAATTTTGAAAGATTCTCCAGACATCTTCCTGCAAGTGTCTTACTTTTGTTTTTAATCCAATTTCACAATCCTTAAAAAAGGGCTTTTTGATATTATATAGGAAAGAACTGGGAATTGTAAATTAAATGGTTCTAGCATAAACTGAATGACAGTTCACCTTGAAGGAAAACAACTTTTCTCATAACATGTGGCTCTTAAAACTTGAGCTTGGTGTACAATATCACATTTACCTTAATGTTAGAGCAGTATTTTGTGGTTCTTCTCTGAAACTACCTTTTTAATTTGAAGGGCATTTCTGCAAGCCAGTGTTTTTAACCCTTTACTGATTTAGTACTGTTTATTATGCAGAAGACTAATAAAGAAATTATTGTGCTGATACATATTGACAGCCATTGATTTATGACCAGCTGCTTAACGACTGTTCGAAGTTACAATTGATCCCCCAAAAAACTACAATCCATTTTTGAAGTTACAGTAACCACCCCCCACAAAACGCCAATTAGAAAACATGGATTTACTTAGCAATTGAAGTGTTTGCTTAACAACCGTGGTGTTGGCTTAATGCCACCAAATATGTTAAAAAAATCAGGTCCAGTCACATGATGCCTTGACTTCTGACTTCAACAATTTATGACCATAATTCTGGGCTCAGTTATGGTGGTAAGTCAAGGACTACCTATAGTTACAGATACGTGGATTAAAATAGAAAAAAATTGAAGTTTGCTTCATTCTCGTTTGTAGAATTAGTAGGCATACACATGCATTCATTTGTGAAGAGTTTTATTTAACTACCAATATACTTTAGGACTTAAATTTTGAATTGATTTAATTGTAAGATTAATTGCCTAAATCTTTAGTCAAACAATAGAGGGCAAAATTTAAATAAATTTAGGTAATTTTAATTGATTGCCATGAGAGTATTTTTGGTTTCTTGTTTTAAAACTAGTTTAAACTGATGATAATCTGATGGGTACTTTAAAACATAATGAAAATTGGCAAAAACTAATCTAGCATGCGTTTATTAAATTATTTATAATTCCTTCAGTATTTCAAAAGGGCACTTATATTTATTCTTTTATTATAAGTGCATGTGTTTAAATTGATTAATTTGTGAAAAGGCAAGTTCTTCCAACGTTAAAAGTTCTTCAATAAAGCATATGGTTGTAACGGATTAATTCTAAAATAATTTTCCATTAATATTTTTACTTTCAAACACCTGTTGAAATAAAAATAGCTTGTGTTGCTTCAGAAGATGCTAAGATTTGGACTTTCCTGAGCCACATGCTGCTGGGGGGGATCTCTTGTAGTGAAATATGCCACAGATATATGAATTTGCTTTTTTTATCTAGGCTCAGTTGTCGATAAGTACAATATTTTTGGAATTATTACTAACCTCTCTGTCACTGGAGGACATTAGTGATAAGCATGCAAACTCAGTGAGAAGACTGATAATAATAATAAAAAAACATGACTGAGCCCCCTGTTTAGTAGAATTATTTGGGGATAGTGTTTGAACTAGATCTTTCACATTCAGTGTAGAAAATTCTGAGTGTCAAAAGTTTTTTTAAGACCCAACAATCCCTATTTAATGTATGGGAAGCATTATTAAGAGACTATTCTAAAATTTAGATTTGTATTTTAAGAGAAATCTATTGTTATATTAGGTGAAATTATAACAAATTTCAAATGGTATTGCTGTCAGGCCTGGAAACCTTATTTTGTTGGGGGTGTTACTTGGAACCCTGACAATTGCTTCATAAATTTAACAATTAAAAACAACATTTTGGAACAAACATAGAAGAAATTATATATGTGGTTTAAAAACTTCAGGGAACTTGTAGAGCAAGATCTGTGTTGAGCAATACATGTGCTAATATTGTAACTGCCTTCCGTTCTGCAGCTTGCAAAGTATCTATCAGCATCTGCTGTTAAATATTGACAGGATTCATTTTTATTTTAGGTAATAGAACCCAAAATCATAAGAGAATATAACTGATTAACCTTTCTTGCTGATGATTAATATATTTTAATGTTTTTCACTCAAAATAGTTTCTTTTTTTAAAATGTTATTCATTATAGTCATAAATATATGCCTTATTTCTGTCTCTTCTAGATCAAATTTGCCTTGCTTTCTTTCTAATGAAGAAAGCTTGTTCTCATTTTGTTTTTAAAATTAGTGCCAGTGCACATTGACAGTAATTTTATAATACAGTTAATATTTACATGGAAAATGCAGCTAGAAGGGAGAATAAGTTGGTGGGAGGTGGAGGTGGCAGAAATTTTCTTAATCTTTTCTTGGAAAGTAGCTCACAATATCACTCATAAGCTGTTTATGTTGCTTTTGATAAATTACCATGTTTAAAAGCATGATTGGCACTGAAGGATTTAGGTTTTTGAATAAAATCTTCCAAATTGTTTTTATTCTCTCTCTTCAGTGCCTTTAGCTTGACTTAGAGACCTCTGTTAAAGTTGTATTGCAGTCTGGAAGACAGAATGATTTTGCATTAAAAGAAGGAGAAGAAGGAGAAAATCATAGGAAGAAAAACCCTTTTTGCTTTTTGGACGAATCTTCCTGATAATTTGCTAAAGCTCATTTGAATTTTAAGCACTTCTTTAATCTTCAAAGGCTAAATTGCTTTATGAATATGCATGGTGTGGGCAGACTTTAGTTCATTACCTAGTTGTAAATTCTAATGACCATTAGGTCCTTGCAGTAATTGCGAATTGTTTTGCATTTTTGATTGGCCTATTAACATGTGCAGTCTGCACACATCAGGCCAAACTGTCAGGCTGCTGAAGGAAAGGGGGAGAGAGAAGGGGAGGGGGAAAAAGGTGAAAATTGTTTATAGCACTAAGATTCTTAGATTTTTTTTTCAATCTCAGAAAATTGATGATGTAGAAAAAAAAAATTAAAGCAGTGTTTTCAGCACCCCCTTCCTCAAGATTGAAAGTTCACCAAGAGATTTGACATATTTAATTTACATGATGACTTTGCACTCCTTCATTAATGCAATTTGCATATGAAGCTGTTGTTAATCACTTTTGATCATGTTTTGTGTATTAGCTGCCTCAGTAGCTCTTCTCCCTTGGATGCTCTAGTCGAATGCAACAAAATGATGCCTTCTTTCTTGCCAAGTTTCCTTTAGTGAATTGAGAAATTAGATGTGTAACCTGGAGTAATTAAGTATATTTTATCTATTCTCTTTTAATGTTAAGTACAGTTTGTGGAAGTGTAGAATTAAATTGCTCCCATTTGGGGGAGACATTTCTTTTAACAAATTTTAGCTATATCTCCATACAGTCATGTACATACCTTTTCTCTTAAGTGAAAAAGGTATACTGGCATGAAATATACCTACCATCTCTCCCTCTTGAGTGACCTGGAACAAGTAAAATTCGTTCTCTTTTTTTATTCATAAATTATGTTAAAATCTTAGCTGCTGCAAGTGTGGAGATGTTTTACTATAAAATTTGGAATACAGTGCATTCCATTTCTTTCTTGCTCTTCTTTCTGCATCCAGGATTCAGGGCTTACCTGTAAGAAATAAGGAATAGGCTTATATATAGGAAGGGGGTAAATACCCTAAACTGAATAAGATCATTAATTTGTCTACCACAGAATTACTTTCACGGTGGGCAGTAATACCGTATTTTTCGGAGTATAAGATGCTCTGGAGTATAAGATGCACATTAGTTTTTGGGGAGGAAAACAAGAAAAAAAATTCTGCCTCTGCCTATCAGCATCCATCGGTATTCATCTGGCTAGCGTCCTTGCAGCAAATAGCAAACAGCCTGGTCAGCTTCAGCACATTATCGCAGCCTGATTCAACACGAGCAGCTGATTGGCGGGTGGATCGGCCTCCCGGAATACCCCCAATCAGCTGTTCCAGGCTGCAGGGATTGCCACAGACCATCGCCGCCTCCATGCCTCGTGTTTTTGGCCTCCGTGCGTCGTGTTTTCGGCCTCCGAATGCTCCATTTTAGACCCGTTCCAGGCTGCGGGGATCGCCACAGCACATCGCCACCCATTGCCGCCTCCGCATGTCGCATTTTCGGCCTCCGTGCCTTGCATTTTTGGCCTCCACACGCACCCAAATTTTCACCCTCTTTTGGGGGTGGGGGGAAAGTGCGTCTTATACTCCGAAAAATACGGCAGCTTGTGAGGATTGAAGTCTGGGGTTTATTACAGTCCTAGTTGGAGATGTAGGTGAACCAGAGTCCACCTTCATATAAAATGGGAACTTGTTAGATTTGTGGGAGTGGAGTGGGTCTCCCCTCCAATGTATTGCAAATGTTTGGTTTTGTCTGGATCCTAAAATTAAAGACCAAGACCAAGGGCAAAGGGTAGTGGGGCAGTGGAGTTCAGGGTGACCGAAAGGGCAGAGATAGAGGAGAGATAGGCAGGTGGGCGGGATTTGAAGTGCATCCTGCAATTGTAAATGGGGCAGGTTGTCAAGCAACCAAATTTTGAACATGTGAACATATGGGCACTGCAGTGGATTTAAATTTGAGAGCTGGGTGTAAGTGCCATTCATTCAGCAATTTTGTAACTTTAAAGGATCGTTGAATGGGAATAGTGAGGACTATCTGTATTTGATGTTCTTCTCAGTTGAGAAGATCAGTAATAGCATTTGAGTTTCTGTAAAATCTGATATTTGCTGCTGTTCAGTGCTTTGTTACCAAGGACAAAGAACTGATGTAGGAAAAATAAAGGAAGCTGATAAAGTTCAGCTCTGGCAGGCAGGCAATAGTTTTCAAGGGTCTAAAGAAGTATTTCTTAGCTTAGTAATAAACTGAGACAGTTTTTATGCAGAGCATTTCCTTATCTGTTAAGCTACAGCCATTCCCCCATCCTGGCCTAACAGACATATTCTCAGTTGTGTGATGGTGGTGAAACTGAACAGCTCGCATGATCTATGTGACAATCTTAAATCATTTCCTAGAATTCGCTACAGCATCCTGGAAAGCATTCCTAGAAAGTAGACAATGTAGAATATTTATAGATCACAGGTTTATGAATTTACAGATAGGAAACAAAGAGTGCTACCCAGTCTGGGTATTTTGTACTAATCATTTCAGAAGAAATCCAGCTATGTATATATATTTATTATATGTTGGAAGCTGTTTCCTTCATTGCAGTGGATAAGAGAAAAGGTGTTTCTTCAGTGCATCAGCACCTAAGCCCCCAGAAAATGATACTGATTCAGGATTGGGTATAAACTATCAGAATTTTGTCGGTATGGAAAATCTATTCAGAAAAAATTGTGTGTGTGTGTGGCTGTATAAATTTGATTAGTAAACTTTTAAATAAATAAGTGAGGAACCAGGAATTTCAAAAATTGAATTGCTTAAATTAATTCCACTTGATATTTATTTATTCTTTATTTATCCATTATTTCCCTACAAAATAGACTCTGACTAAGGGGTTATGGCCAAGAGTAACACTTCTTGCTTGTCTAGATGCGCCAGCAGCTAACGAGTTTAGTTATGAACTTAACTAAAGGGATGAATGCTAAAATATATTGTAGGTTATTGTAGCTTGTATGAAGTACTATGGGATGCATGTGAAATGTAAGTAAAGGTTTGTTCTGTGTTTGAGGAATAATTACAGACATAAATGCAAGAAAGAGAAGGCATTTAAATTCTTCTTTCCATTGCACTGGTGTTGTCTTTTTAATTCTTCCATGTAATTTTTGCTCAGTTCCTCAGTATGCTTGATAAAATATTGTCAACGCCACAAAGTTTTTATGGAATGCAAAATTTGTAAAGTAATTACAAATAAAGTGGATAGGCAACTTAATACTTATAGCTTTGATAGCTTTGAATGTGGCTCCTTTTTCCAGTTTTGCCATTGATTTGGGATAAACGGAGTTGTAATACAAAAATGAAAGAGACCATATTTTTATTCCTATGGTATTGTTGAAACAATAAGTTATACTTATTGTTCCATAAGTATAACTAAAATAATAATGAATCAAGGCCAATGCTTTTGAATTAACTGTGGCTTATATTTTTGAATCCACTCCAACATTTTGTTTAACAATAAATCTCCTATCCCTATCTCCCACAGTTTTACAACTGAGTGAGTTTAAAAACAAAATAAAAATTTCACATCAAGACAATCAGAACTAGATGCTGTGACAAAATTATGGAAATTAGCTAGATTTGCATGTAATTGCATATTTTTGCCTAGTTTGTTCTGCTTCTAGGATTCAGATGCTGAAATATTTATGCCGTGGACTGTGTTTAAAGTAAGAATGCTGATGGGTAAAATAAGGATGAAGGAAGGGAGGTAGAAGAAGTGGGAACTGAGAAGAGTTGTGAGATGGGGTGTAGCACTCTTACAAGAAATGATTTGTATTGAGTAGTGGTTTGGCATTTTTGGAATTTTTAAAAAAATGACTAATTGATAATCAGACTGACCTAACATGCCACTTTAAAAGTTCTTAATTTTTTGACCTATACAAGAAAGCAGAAATAGAAGCAAAGAAGGTAAATGTCTATGTAGTTATGTGTTAAGTTGAAAAAGTGTGCAGAATTTTTCTTCCTATACAAACTTGGAAATACAAACTTGGAAATACCAAGTTAAAATAGATAAGACTAGAAAGTTATGATTGGTTACAGATTGCAGACTTTGAGTTATTGATATGTAGTATTCAAAATGTCCCTGAAATTTCTAGTTTTGAGGTTTTTATCAAGTTTTCCAATTTACGTCAGTAGCTAGAAGTTCCAGATTTATTTATTTATTTATTTATTTATTTATTTATTTATTTATTTATTGATTGATTGATTGATTGTACTGAATTTTATGCAAGTTTCTGTTTATATATAGAATAATTTTTAGAGTATTTTTTTACTGCTGCTGAGAGTGCCATGCCAAAAAAGTTGAATTTTGCAACCTATAAATAAATATTTGCAAATATTATCTATTAGTTATTTTGCAAAGTATATTATACTCCTATTCATCATATGAAATGCCAAAGAAAGCTATATAAGGTATTGAAATGGGTGCTTTACAACTTAGGATCTGGTCTAGACTTTCATTAATGTTGTAAACATTGTTGCCTTGTAGAAAGATAGGCAAAAAACAGAGAAAGAAAGAAAGAGAGAGAGAGAGAGAGAGAGAGAGAGAGAGAGAGAGAGAGAAAGAGAGAGAGAAAGAAGGAAGGAAGGAAGGAAGGAAGGAAGGAAGGAAGGAAGGAAGGAAGGAAGGAAGGAAAGAAGAAACAAACAAACAAAATGATTTTGACAGTGTTTGATAAATTTTTTAAAGCCTAATAGTTGCTTGATCACACCTAAGTGGAATTGGTTCATGTGGTGAAAAAATAGAAGAAATTGATAAATGGGCAAAATATTGGATTATTTATTTAACATTTGTTCTCTTAAAGAGAAAAAATTAAATGTATCTTCGGACACTTAAGTTTAAAGTTAATAGATTTAACTCCTCATTATTTAAAAATTGCTACAGTATGCCTTTAATAAAACTTTTAAAAAGTCTCTTCAGCATCTAGATGAGTCCACTCATCTGTTCACAGACAGAATAGATCTGTCATTTACCATATCAAGTACTTTTCTTTTGGTTATTCCACATTTTCTGCTGATCATAACATCAAATACTTTACTAGAACAGGGGTCCCCAACCTCTGGTCCATGGACCGGCACCAGTCTGCAGCATACCAGAAACCGGGCTGCGCAAACAAGCGAAGCCCTATCCATGGGATGCAGGCAGCACACGAAATAACACTCCCTCCAGTCCACGGAAAAACCTCTCCATAGAACCAGTCCCTGGTGCCCAAAAGGTTGGGAGCCGCTGGTCTAGAACAATTAATGAAAATGAGAAGGAGTGACTTGCAAAAAGCATAAATTTGCTGTTTTGACGAGAATACTTGGTGTCGCTTTTTGGGGATTCCCAGCCATATTTTAAAAATGCATCAATTAATACTTGCTGATATTCAGTTGTGAGTATATTTTATTTGTGTATGTGGAATACAAATAATTTATGTGAACTTTTGAGGTTATAAAATGAAACAATGGGGTCCTGTGAGTTCTAAGTGTTTTTTGTGGATAGATATGCAGTGGTTCTCTTTCTGGTTTCCTAACCTTACTCAGATAGCATCCAAATGTATATGTAATTGATTTCATATATGTAAACATTTTCACAATGTAATTTATCAGTAAGATATGAAAATAAAACTACTATAATGGATAAACTGGCTAAATACCAAATGTTAATAAGAAAACAATAATTTTAAAAATAGAAGTAATTCCAATATTTATCTAAAACAAATATGTATCATTTGCCTTCTGTTATAAGGCAACCAATCTAATCTTAGAAAATGCAGAAATTTCTTTCCCCCAACATTTGTAAAGCAGATACATAAGGCTTTTATTCTTGTAACGTGTAGTATATTTATATGTAAGCATTGATTGCTATTTGTCCTTTGCTGAAATGGAATGGCAAAAATTGTATAAAGTCTTTGAAAGTGGAATAAAGGATTCTATTTCTTCAAGTAGTCTTAAAATAAAAAGTACAGCATTGTTTCAGAAACTTCTTTAAAGTGTTATGATATTCTCAATAAAACACTAGTAAGTGTAAGCAGATTTTGTTTTGTTTCTGAATAAATGTACAATTATGTAACATCTAGTATATTTGAGATACTACAGAAACTGTTCAAATGTCAAAGTTAAAAAAACCCTGAATTTTATTTTCTCCCATTCTTATTTCCCTTTTTATCCTCCATTCTCCCATCTTCTGTTCTCACCCTGAGTCTCTCAAAATGCTTGTATAAAATTTCTATGTTGATATAATGCTACTCTTATATTATATATTTAGACGCCATGTCTAAAATATTATTTTAATTTCAAGGAGCAAATTTTGGAATCAGACTACTAGTATAGGTTGAAGCCAGGAATCCTTTTAATATTACTCTCTGCAATTTTTTTTTTCATTTCAAAGCTTTCCACAAGAGTTGGGCAGTGTCTGAGGCCAACCCACATAATCACGGCAAACAGTTTTGAGGCAAAGCCACAATAATGAAAGACACATGAAATGAAATTTGATCCGCAAACATACTTCTATGCCAAGGAATTTCCTTTTGCCATTCACATACCAAAATTCTGTTACTCACTGCTTTCATGCAGTAGAATCAATTCAAAGGAACCATGGTGAAAGGAGCACAACCAAAAATAAAATAGCTAACCAAAATTCTCTTGTTCTAAGAATTAATTGTTGAGTCACTATTAACAGATGCATATTTTATTGGAAATGGTATAATGTACAAAAAGTGAACTTCCTTAAAATAAAATACATTTTCTATTTTTCCAAATGTGAACTAATGCATCAAATTAAATTTTAAAACTTAAAAAAAATATTTATCTGATAATTCCATCTCATCCTTATTTTTGTCTTACATTCAACTAAAATGTAAATTATTTTCTGGTTTTAATTGGATTTAATTATTTCTTTGGGAGAAGATAGTTGGGAGGGGTGTTGATGGCATGCAGCTGTTCTGCTGAAACAAAGGATGTAGTGAAGGGGAAAAAAAAGTCTACCCAAATCCCCTCCCCTTATCCCCAAATGCTGGTTAATAAATACTATAAGGGATGCAAATTCTGAAAGGCAATTCATATATTGCATGGGGAGGGTATGGAAAAGATAGGAACTAACCATTTTGTTGGGGCTTACTTATGAATGGAATCATTAACTGTTGGCACATAATTTCTTCTTGAGTCCTGTGTGCTTTTAGAATATTTTTTCCCATAGAACCTGTATTTGACCTATTAAGATGGGAGGATTAAACAATTTTAAGGCCAATTCTATTGCTTTAGGATACATTATAAAGTTAGAAAAATGTAATGCTACAGATGGTTTTCTTCTAAATAAATAATCAAAATATTGTTCAAATAATATTCAGAATAGTATCACAAATACGTACAAATTTAGTGTTAGTACCATTAATTACCTAAGTGCAAATTACCTACTTAGATCCTACCATGTGTAAGTTAAATGTGACTCAAATGGACAGATGTAGGTGCTCTAAGGTTTTGAGATAGGATAGTTGAATATGATTATTGCTTACATTGAATATGCTTACATTGAATATGATTATTGATCTTTTTAGTTTAGTATTGTCTAGACTCTACACTGACTGGCAACCAGTTTTTCAGGTTTGGGGCTGGCAACGATAGGAAGTGAATGGGAGAATGTTAGTGTGCAAATTGAAATTTACTCATTCTCATGGGATACAAAAGGCAGAGGTGGTTGTCCATAAAAGTGCAGTAGGCACACTTTGAGAAAAAAATAAAATACATTTTTGTATATGTGAACCTGATTGCATAGATCTTATAAGTGCCAGCTATTGGCAGCCAATCTAAAATTATAGGTATTACCTTACAAGGAGCAGATAGTGAAAAAAATGCACATACCCGGAAGGAAGACTATTCCCCCCCCCCCCCCCCGATATTTATCCTTAACGTAGGAGAGTCATCTTGGACTTACTGACGATATACTGAGATAATGGCAGTAGATAATGTTGTTTTCAAATATTTCTTTGGTGTGGGGAGGTGGAATTATATTATATTCAAGGCTTTGTTTCTTTTGAGTAAATGTTAGCAATCGCCTTCAATAGCAGTGTACGTAGAGTGTCCCATGTTTATGGGAGATGATAATATTCTTCTTGAAATTTGTATTTTAGATTACTGTGTTCTCCATAGTGGGTGGAGCCATCATTCAGGATGGGTTGGCCTCTGCCCATCAGCCAATGAGGACCGAGTCTGTTTTGCTTATGCTGGGATACTTCTTGTGCCCTCCCAGCTTAGACTCGGTCCTCAGCGAGGACAATCGTGGCAAGTCTAGCTCCCATCTTGAATCTTGGTTCTCACTATTGGATTGACTGATCTACCGGATTTTCAGGTTGTACAGGCTGCGAGTTATTGTTCATCCCTGGGGAATTGCCATCTGCGCCTTCCTCGGACGGGGGGCGTCGGCTCCAGCTGGCCTTCGGGCCCGGAGTCGGGACATTGCGTTTGCAAACGCAGGGGGGGAGTTGCCTACTCTCTCCGACCCCCCATCGATCGGACAACGAGCTCCGGGATTTTCCCCCGACGGGAGGAGGCCAATTGCTCCGTGCCCTTCGAGCCTCATTTACAGGCTCCGCGGCACTTTG
>QLTV01000775.1:4705760-4720238 GCA_003457575.1 Thermophis baileyi | reverse complement strand
ACGACCCCGACGTAATTCTGACGATATTGGCCTCTCGCCGTCCTGCTACACAGAGGATTTATGCCTCTACGTGGCGGTCCTTCTGCCTCTGGTGTGTCGAGGAAGGTCTTTCTCCCGTTCGACTTCCCTTGCCCAAGGTGTTGCGATTTCTCCAACGGGGTCTGGATAATGGTCTTGCTCCTAACACCATTCGGAGGCAGGTCGCGGCTCTGTCATCGATTCTTTCATGTGACCAGGCGGAGTCCTTAGCTATGTGTCCCACGATACGGCGGTTTTTACGGGGGGCTTTGAACCTGCGTCCGCCCCCAGTTCATCGATTTCCGACCTGGGACCTCCCCAGGGTGCTGCAGTCACTTACGGGGGCTCCATACGAGCCGCTTCGTGAGGCTTCGCTTCGCCATTTGTCATTCAAGGTCTCATTCCTGCTGGCGGTTACATCGGCGCGCAGGATTTCTGAGCTGGCAGCCCTCTCCATTCGGCAGGACCTCTGCGTTTTTCACCACGATAGGGTGGTGCTTAGACTGGATCCCTCCTTCCTACCTAAGATTAATTCTCCTTTCCACCGGGCACAGGAACTGATCTTGCCCAACTTCTGCCCGGATCCTGGTCATAGACTGGAGAGAAAGTGGCACTCCTTGGATGTGCGGCGAGCTCTTCGGATATATATTCAGCGGACTCGAAACTTCCGTCAGACGGAAGCACTCCTGGTCGCTTTCCATCCAGCCTCCTTGGGTCGTAAGGCGTCATCTTCCACCATCGGTCGCTGGCTCAGAGGCACTATTGCCAACGCGTATGAGCTCGCTTCTCTCCCTCGGCCGGCGGGAATAACGGCGCATTCCACTCGCAGTGCGGCGTCCTCGGCGGCATGGGCGGCTCGGGCGCCTTGGGAGGAGGTGTGCCGTGCAGCGACGTGGGCGTCCCCCACGCCTTTTATTCGCCATTACAAGATAGACTCCTATGCCTCCGCGGACGCGGCCTTTGGTCGCCGGGTATTACAGCGTGTAATCGAAGGGGGCACCTCAGGTTCGGAGACTTTGCCCACCCCTTGAAGGGACCTTTCGCTTTGGTATGTCCCATCCTGAATGATGGCTCCACCCACTATGGAGAAGGGGCGTTGGTCTTACCTGAGACGCCTCTTCTCATAGGGTGGAGCCATCATTCAGTCCCTCCCCTGTTTGGAGTTTGTTTTGGGCTGTTTCTGTTCCGCGTTCCTGTCGGGGCGTGGTTCTCCTCTCCGGTTAGTGGCCCTTCGTTGGGGGCATTATTGGTTAGACTTGGTTTGATTGGCTATTTTCTTCTGGATGGGAGTTCACTGGTTTTTTCTACGACTTGCCACGTTGAGTCTGGTCGGATTCGTCTAAGCTGGGAGGGCACAAGAAGTATCCCAGCATAAGCAAAACAGACTCGGTCCTCATTGGCTGATGGGCAGAGGCCAACCCATCCTGAATGATGGCTCCACCCTATGAGAAGAGGCGTCTCAGGTAAGACCAACGCCCCTTATAGCTTAATGTCCAGTAACTTTTTTTTTTGACAAAATTTGTGTTCCCTTGTTCTCAATCTCAATTTCACAATATTATGTGGGTGCCTGTATAGAATGTACTTTTTGTTATTCATGTGCCATCTCTTCATATACTGAGTGTGGATTATATGGTTTACTTTCTTCGTTGCATGTTTACAGTCAAGAGAGACATGACTGTGTGAAAATGTAGTTCCTCAATTCTTAAAATAATAAAAAATACAGTATACTAGCATAATATTTGCTGTTGTGATGGCTAAAGCCAGCAAGTGGGATTGCCCTAAAAAATTTAATGTGAAAAAACTTTGGGTGGATTCCCCTGTTTTTATTTTTTCCTTCCCCAAGCATTGTCTACTAGTGGGAAAAGGAACCACCAATTTCTTTTCTTGAGAGCTACTTTGATGTAGTGGTATAAGATACCAGGCTAGAAACTGGAGATTTTGATTCTATTCTTGCTCTATGCACAAAGCCAGTTGAGTGATTTGAAGCTATAGGTAGTCTTTGACTTATGACCACAATAAAGCCCAAAACGTACGCTGCTAAGTGAGACAGTGGATTTTGCCCCATTTTATGACCTTTCTTGTTAAGTGAATTACTGCAGGTGTTATAACACGGTTGTTAAGGGAATCTGGCTTCCCCATTGACTTTACTTGTCAGAAGATGATCGCATGACCCTACTGTGAGATATGAGTCTAAATATGAGTCAGTTGCCAAGTGTTTGAATTTTGATCAAATGACCATGGTGACTACAATGGTCATAAGTATGAAAAATGGTCATAAGTCACTTTTTTCAGGGCCATTGCAACTTTGAATGGTCACTAAATCAACTCTTGTAAGTTGAGGATTACCTGTAGTTGCTCTCCCTCAGCCTTAGGAAGAAGGCAATGACAAACCACTTCTGAAAATTTACCAGGAAAACTGCTTGGACTTGCCAGGTAGTTACTAGGAGTCAAGAATGTCTCAAAGGCACAGAAACAGACATATTCAGTAAAACCTAAACTCTTTTTTAGTATGTGATTGTCAGGGATCATGTACCATCCTTGCCTTTTGGATCCCATAGAAGGAACAACATTCAGAGTTCAGGTATATTGTTTGAATGTTCTTTGGATGTCAGGTTTAGCTTTCTCTTTTTTGTTACATGTTAGATTGTGTGTCCAATCACACTTGGCCAATAAAAAATTCTATTCTATTCTATTCTATTCTATTCTATTCTATTCTATTCTATTCTATTCTATTCTATTCTATTCTATTCTATTCTATTCTATTCTATTATTCTATTTTGTTACACCGATAAAGCTCCCCTGTTTCACCTTATGTTCCTCCTCTGTACCTGTGACTTGTGAGTTAAGAGGTTCAGAAGAGGGTACAGATTGAAGTGGTAGGGAGTGATTAATTAAGGAGTGAGCTTAATCCTCAACTAGTGCTGCAAGGAAATGGCAATCTTGGTGGCAAATGACTATATGGCCAGAAGAACCCAAATGTAGATGGCACAGAACAATAATATAGAAATAGGCACCATGATGTTGCTTCCAAAGTAATAAATATAGTAAAAGGAGCAACCATGCAAAGTCACTTGTTTAATGTAGTGGTAATGGAGTGATGGAAAATCTGTAATTGACTTATCAGTAACAGAAGCAGCAACCCTATTGGCAGAGCCAGATCTTTTTCCAGATTTAAGTATACCTGTGCACTACAGGGTTAGTGATAGACTCACGTTTAAAAAACATTTCTAGCGCTCTTTCAGAACACTGCTAAACCCATGTTCATAAGGAACTTACTTATGGCCTGCCAAGCATTTTGGAAGATGCTGTGCAAGTAGATATCTCTGTGAAAGAGAGGTGTGCTTTCATTACCACAATTCAAATTGAAATGGTCACAAGGGCAGATCCATCAAATAGAGGAGAGAATTGTGTTTTCAGCAAACCAAAATGGGCAATAGGAGTTGGCAGGTTCCACCGTCTAAAAATGTTATGCATCGAATAGTTCACAAAGTGATTCTAGATCATATTCATGGCAAAAACTATGTCATGAGAAGAGGGAAAACAGTGAAATAGCTAATAGGCTAAGGGGTTGAGATAAATTCAACATTTTGACATGTCTACAGAAGTGGTTACTGGAGCATGTTTTTGCTCATGGTTAGGAGATCACTAAGATGACCTTTCTGAGAAAGTGACAGGTGTAGAAGGAATATTCCTTTATGATGTAATTACTTTATGGAGCAGTATCTTGAATATTATCTCATACTTTTCACCTTGGGTCGTTTTCCATGAAAGTCACATTCAAGTGCCTAGTTCATTTCAGGAAGGAGTGGTGATGAAATTATATTGCTTCTCGGTGGAAGCATGCTTGAATAAAAAATGTGCTTTGTAAAAAGTACAGAAATAAAATCTGTTCATTGTTAGCAATACTTTTCTATATGCCATTAATTAGTGTTAGTATTACAATATTGTTATATAGATGTATTAGATTGGAGAGTAGTTCTCCATAGTGGAGGGGAAGATTATCCAGGAATGGGTAGTAACTCTGCTTCTCTGCCTGGAGACCGAGTCATCTTTTTGGCCACATCTCCTCTGACTGGTTCCTTCCCAGTTCGACTCGGTCTTCCGTCGAGTAGAGACAGAGAAAAATTAGTTCTACACATTCCTGGATCATCTTTTAAATTGTAAGGATATCGGGACCTTTTGTTTTTCCTTCCCTCTTCTTCTTCCGTTGGGAAATGGAGATCGCTAAAAGTGATCCGGGGGCTTACCGGTCCGCTGGTAAGCCACCCTTCCGGCCATAGCTGAGGCCCCTGGCCGCACCCGTGTTTAGCAGTGGGGGCATTCCCTTGGATTGGGCTGTCTCGGGCTTAACTCGTCCAGTGAGAGGGGCTCAGTCACTGCCTAGTGTCGTCCAGGCACACTGACAGCGGCTAGCGCGCTCTGCAGCGGCAAAGGAAAAAAAAAGCCGCGTCGAGAGTGCTCTTTGTGAGCCAGTTCACCTTGTTAGGTCGGCAGAGCCAGCGCTAGGAGAGCCGCAGCAGGAGCTACCCTTGTCGGGCGGGTGTGTGCGCACTCCTGAGCAGATTCAATGCGCGTAGCTTCTCCCCGCTGCGTGTGAATCTAGGAACGAGATGGACACAAGCGCCACAAAGAGAAAGTCAGAGAGGGTGCTTCGGGATCCGACCTAAATACGTGCCTTCTGTCCAGTGGAACACCCGCAATCACCCCTTCTAGTAGGGGTACACCCATCTAGTACACCCATTCTGTAGGGAAAGCCCACCGCCCCCGCCCCCGCCATTTCTTCTAGTGTGGGCTTGTTCCCCCCCTTTTGGGATTTCTTTTATTGTTTTGTTTTTGAGGATTTGATGGGACTAGGAGGTTATGTTTGATCCCAGTTTTTTCCAAGCTGTTCGAAAGGGACAGTGGCATTTTCTTGGGACTAAAACCCACAGAACAAGAAGTGAAAGCGACACTTGATGAATCATCAGGATTCCTCATCAGGAATCGAATCACAGAATTCCATGCTTTAGGGCACCTCTTTATCCATACTCCAAAGGGGGGAGGAGAGGAGGCGGGGAGAGAGAGAGAGAGAGAGGGGGGGGGGAGGCTACCCCCTCCCGTTCCTTCTCCTAAAAAGGCTGCTTGAATTGGAAGCTAGCTGATTGGTTGGTGCCTAACTGTCCCAGGTGGCGAAAAACCCAGGAGGAACTGTCCTTCTGCGAATGGGCTGTGCCAAAGCATGTGGGACGGAGAGGCCGTGGCCCATTGCCCAGGGCGAATCGGTGGGGGCATGTCAGCCGAGGAGAATAGTCAGCGGAGAATCGTCCAAGGGAGGAATGCCCATGGAGAAGGAGGGGCGGCCAAGGGTATGAGACGAACAGTCCTAGACCCTCTGCCTAGCAACAGTGAGAGAGAGCTGTCAATGACCGACTTTGCTGAAGGGAGGGGCGCTGTTGCTCCCAGCTGAGTCAATCTGCCTAGCAACTCCCTTTCAAAGGGCAACAGTTCCCTCTGACAGCCACAGGAGGCAAGAGGGCTCTGGGGAACGCCAGAAAAATTCCCCTCACAGCTCCAGTTTCCCCTCAACGCTTCTCCAGTTTGAGTATGGCTGCTAGAAACATTTCAAATAGCAGTTCTGCCACTGCTTCAAGGAAGGGCAAGGTGTCTAAAGCGTCTGAAAAAGACGCAGACAAAAAGCCTTGGAAAGGGAGATAGCTATAGTTGAGAAGGCTGCTAAGTTACAGGACAAGGGCAACTCTTCCCAGGGGGAGACTGGCCCTTCCCATATCTTTGGGGATCAACAGTCTTTCCCCTATTCAGGTGCCAGTGCCTTACAGTCTCCCTGTCATCGTGCCTGGTCACCAGAGAGCGCTAGGGAACAGTTTTCCCAGGATTCAGGCCAGAGTGAGCTCGTTCAGACAGGTGGGCCCAGGCCCATTCCTGCAGCTACCTTCACGCCCACTGCGGCTGGGCTCCGGGCCTCAGAGGGGCATGAATCAGAGTTGTCTGATCACCTGCAGGCGTTAATTGCCCAGGCTATTTCGCAAGGAATTGCTACAGGTTTACAGCAGGGGTCTCATTCCTCCTCACAGTTTACCACAGTTACAGGGCACCTCCCCGACTCCTAGGTCTCAGGGCGCATGGATAGATGCCCAGAATCTTCTCCCTACGGGTCCTGGCAGCCAGAGTGAGGATTCCTCTGAAGGGGAGGACCAGTTTCTGGACTGGTCGGACGATGAGGGTACAGCTCCTGACTCCTCTCCCCTTTCAGGGTTATTTCGTCTGACCTTTTTAAGACCCTTCTTTGCAAGGCCAAGGTGACAGCCAACCTTGGTCCTGATCTCAGCTCGGAGGCATCCACAGAGCCATTGGACTCTAGCCAGATGCTCTTTACTGAACCCACTATTCAGAGTGAGATTGTGCCATCACCTAAGCTCTTTCTAGACACGGTTCAGAGGCAGTGGGCCGCCCCGGGGACGGGTTCCTCCCCCGCGGGCACTTAGCAGAGGTTGTATAATGTGGCCTCAGATCTCTCAGACCTGCTGCAGATTCTGGCGGTAGATGCCCCGGTGGCAGCTTTAACTTCTGCCTCCCCATTGACTACTGATGCCATCGACAATCTTTGACCAGGGGACAAAAGAGCCGAGATGGCTCTACGCAGAGCACACCAGGCGGCTACCTGGGCTGTTAACGCCTCAACAGCAGTATCATTCTTTTCTCGGACCTCCTTGCTCTGGCTTCGTCAGATGCAAGCGAGGATCCCCACTGAGGATGCACGATCCCATCAGGATCTTAGCAAGTTAATTGCTGTGGCCGAGTTTACATCTGATGCCACCCTCAATGCAGCGAAGTTCAGTTCACGTTCCATTGCGGCCTCTGTGACGACTCGTCGCCTTTTATGGCTTCGCCAGTGGCAGGCGGACATTAAGAGTAAATGGAGGTTGGCTTCCGTTCCTTTCAAGGGCTCTAACCTCTTTGGAGAAGCCCTAGACCCCGTTTTGGTGGACACCAAGGATAGGGACAAGGCCATGCCCTCCTTATGTCGCAGAGGCGAACGTTGTTACTCGCCTTATCCTCGGAAGCAGTCCTTTCGAGCCTCAGAGTTGGGGTTGGAGTTCAGCCAACCCCAAAGGCCATTTCAGGGCCGACAAGGAAGGCAACCGGACAGATCTGGCTTTAGGAACAGACAGCAACAGCCAGGTAAGCGCCCTTTTCAGGGCTCGGGAAGTCATCCCTTTCGTCGGTCCCACTAAGGGTGGGACCGATGCTCCCATTGGAGGCCGCTTAGGCCTTTTTAGCCAACAATGGAAGTCTACGACATCTGACGCTTGGGTACTTAATACAGTGAGGTTCGGTCTGTCTCTTGAGTTCCTGGCCCCTCCCCCGAGTTTCTTCATCAGATGCTCTGTGTCAAGGGACACGACTAAAAGTGGCCTGATGGCCTCAGCTATTCAGCATCTGCTGGATATTCAGGCCATTCAACCGATCCCTCGTGACCAGCGAGGACAGGGCTTTTATTCTATCATATTCATGGTCCCTAAGAGCTCGGGGTGGGGGGCTGGAGGATTATCCAGGATCTCAAGAGACTGAACAGATACCTCGTGTACAAGCGTTTTATAATGCACTCCCTCAGCTCTATTCTGGAGGGTATTTGGAAGGGCGACTTCCTGACCTCTATTGACCTAACAGAGGTGTACTTACACGTTCCCGTCTTGCCAGACCACCGTCATTTTCTTCGTTTCTGCTATGCCGGCTGTCATTTTCAATATAAGGCCATGCCATTCGGCCTTTTGTCGGCTCCCCGGACTTTCACAAAGATTTTGGCAGCCTTGACTGCGTATCTCAGGGCAATCCCAGTCAGGCTGCAGTGTTATCTGAATGACATTTTAATTCAGTCCTCTTCAGGCCAGAGAGGACCTGAGAATAACCATTCAGGTGCTTCGGGATCATGGCTTCTCTATTAATATCGAGAAGAGCCATTTTTCTCCCACCACCAGATTGCTTCACTTGGGGGCAATCATTGATTCTTCGGTGTGCATGGTATATCTTTCCCCGGAACGACAGTCTAGTCTGCAGGAGTTGGCAAATCTCATCCTGGACAAAGGAGTTGTTTCCCTGGCTCTACTATCGCAGCTCCTGGGGAAGATGGTTTTATGCATAGCTATTGTACCTTGGGGTCGTCTCCACGCCAGGACTCTCCAGTGGTTTCTCCTGCCTTACCAGAGGTCTGGCAGGAGCAACTCGCCAATCAGAGTCCGGGTTCCCCAACAGGTGCTCCAATCACTCAGATGGTGGATGTCCCAGGCCATTGACGGGAGTTTCATTCAAGACGCCCAGACGACTTACCATTATGACAGACGCCAGTCTATTTGGCTGGGGGGCCCATTTCTGGTCCTTGATAGCTCAGGGCCAGTGGACTCCAGCAGACTTGACCCACAACATCAATTGACTGGAGCTAAGGGCCACACATTTGGCGCTAAAGAAGTTCCAGGACTCTGTATCTGGCCAACACGTCCTCATTTTGACAGACAATGTATCAGCCAAGGCCCACATAAACCGCCAGGGGGGCACCCACTCCAGGTCCCTCATGCAGGAGGCAGAAGTGCTGGGCCTATGGACACCTGTCCCTCAGGGCAGATCACATTTCGGGGGTGAGCAATGTGGAGGCGGACTGGCTCAGCCAGACCACTGTGGACCAGTCAGAGTGGCACCTGCATCCATCATTGTTTCTGGAACTGACAGTTCGTTTTGGTTCTCCAGTCTTGGACCTTTTCGCCACCCCAGACAACAGCCAGCTGCCCAAGTTTTTTTCCAGGTTCCCGGCACCAGGAGCGGAGGGGACGGATGCCCTCTGCAGTCCATGGCCCCAAGGTCTCCTTTATGCCTTTCCCCCTCTTCCTCTAATTCAGGGGGTAGTCAGGAAGGTTCTGGAAGAGAGGGCCCAGATAGTTTTGCTGGCCCCTTATTGGCCCAGGAGACCATGGTTTGCCGACCTGGTCAACCTGTCGGTGGCCCAACCCTGGAGGATACCTCGGGACAGAATCTCCCTCAGCCAGGGGTTCTTGGTCCATCCGGACCCGCAGTGGTTTCAGCTGACCGCCTGGCGTTTGAGTGGAGAGTCCTGAGTCAGGACAGATTCTCCTCCAGGGTGATCAGGAAAATAGAGGCTTCTAGGAGGCCTTCCACTGACTGGATTTACAATGCAACCTGGACTTCCTTTTGCAGCTGTGCTGCTCAAGAGACATTGATTCCTTTTCAGCGGCGGTGGCTCAAGTCCTGGAGTTTCTCCAGGATGGCCTCGATAAGGGTCTGAAGCCTAACACCATCCGCAGGCAGGTAGCTCCCTGTCTTCGGTTCTTTCGTATGGAGCGAGGGAATCCCTTTCCCAGGATCCCATGGTCCGTCGATTCCTCAGGGGTGCAAATAACTTAAGACCTCCAGTAGTGCACAGGTACGCCACCTGGGACCTGTCGCAGGTGTTGCGTGCTCTCACAGGGGGTCCCTTTGAACCGTTAAGAACTACAAGCTTACGCTTTCTGACATACAAGGTGGCCTTCCTGGTGGCCATCACGTCGGCTAGGAGGATATCGGAGTTGGCTGCCCTTTCAGTGAGGGAAGACGTATGTATCTTTCACCCTGACAGGGTGGTGCTGAGACTGGATCCCTCCTTCATTCCCAAGGTGAATTCCTGGTTCCATCGGGCTCAGGAATTAATTCTCCCAAACCTCTGCCTGGGGCCTTCTCATGCCCTTGAGCAGAGGTGGCACACCTTGGACGTCAGGAGGGCTCTCCGTGTTTACATCAAGAGGACTGCCTCCTTTCGGAGGACGGAGTTCCTATTTGTGTCTTTTCAGTCTTTATCCATGGGCGCCAGGGTTACTCCTTCGACTGTTGGATGGTGGATCCGGGCATGTATAGGCAAGGCCTATGAAATCCAGGCTCTTCTGAGGCCTCAGAATATCACGGCCCATTTCACCAGAAGTGCGGCCACCACAGCGGCGTGGGCGACGCAGGCCTCCATAGAGGAGGTTTGTCGAGCGGCGACCTGTGTCCGTTCATCCGTCATTACAAGTTGGACACCTACGCTTCAGTGGAGGCAGCCTTTGGCAGGCGAGTCCTTCAGAGGGTCCATACGGAACAGAGGACTAGTGACCAGACTGCTCCCCCCCGCGAGACTGACCGGCTTTGGTAAGTCCCATTCCTGGATAATCTTCCCCTCCACTATGGAGAAGGGGCGTTGGTCCTACCTGATACGCTCCTTCTCATAGTAGGGGAAGATTATCCAGCCCCACCCTATGAGACCGTCTGGTCCAGGGACCGGGAGGGGTTACTGTTGTTTACAGGATACAAGTCTCTTCATCGCTACGCCTTCGTCGAACTGGGAAGGAACCAGTCAGAGGAGGTGTGGCCAAAAAGATGACTCGATCTCCAGGCAGAGAAGCAGAGTTACTACCCATTCCTGGATAATCTTCCACTACTATGAGAAGGAGCGTATCAGGTAGGACCAGCGCCCCTTTCACTAAAATACTGATGAAAATTTCTAACATCTTTGGAGCACACTTAAAGCATTCTGGCTATATAAAGTGATACCCATAAATGGTTTAACAACAGTGCGAACAACCAGAATTTTTTCCCCCAGAGAGCTACCATTGGGACAGGTGGTAGCCTTAAAGAAGTTTGCAAATCAGTTCAGTGAATGCACAAAATATCTTGAATTCTAACCATTCATGCAGATTGTCAGGAAGGAAATCTTTATATAAATATAATACAGTTTTCAGGAAAATTAACCCTGTTGAATCAGATGGAATTTAATTCTTCATAATTCTTCTATTATTTATCTATTTATCAATCACATTTTTGAACTGCCATCTCCCTCTTTTGGATTATGATCAGTTTTTGTATTAGAATAGCTACCAGAAGGTTGGCTGTGCTATTCTTAAAAAAAAAAAAAAAAAAAAAAAAAAAAAATTATAATCAAATATAGTTTTTAAATAAAAAAAAAAAAAAGGAATTAGGACCCAATGTAGTTTTGAAATACCTCATTTATTACTATATTATTAAAGCATATACCATATCTATTAAAGCATATGGTATAATCAATATGTTTGATTTTAAGTGCTATAAGATTCTTGATTGTTTTAGCAAAACAATAGTTGCAGTGATATAAAATAGAAAACCTGGACTTTTGTGATGTGAGCCACATCTCTGTAAATACTATTTCTCCCCAAAGTATGAAAACAAAACTATTGGATCGCATGTGTGTATTTGGGAAAGAAATACAGCGACTAAGTAAGTCATATAATTATGAAAATTGTTCCTTTTTTCATGTCTGCAATTGTAGCTTGGCTTACTTATCAGGCTTGGCTTACTTATTTGACATTTCTGGGGCGATCACTTTCCCAGTCTCTTTTTCTATAATGCACCCGTTTTTTTGCCTCAGTGGTTCTGTTCTAGGAAAAGTGGTGCAGCCCAGTAGACTTTGTCTTATCTTGGAGCAGTTGTTCTATTTGAACCATTTGCAGTTTGGTCTTTATCAAAAAGGTTGGCAAGAAATACTGCTCTGGTTGTTTTTAGAAGTTAAAATTAGCTGCTGCTGCTTCTTTTCTGCCTGGAACAATTAAATTTTTTTGGAGCAGTTAATCAGCTTTCAAAATGGTAAATACTAAAAGTATAAAATAGTGACAATTTGCAAAGCATTTTCAAATACATGTAGACTTGTACACACTGACACAAACACACATGTAGAACTTAAAATATTTTAATCACCTTGAGCTTTGGGAAAATATGTTCTCGCAGAATAAAATCCATAAAAGCCTTCACACTTAATTTCCTTAATTTTTTTTTTAAAAAATGCATTTGTGAGAAAATGATTTTGTGGTCAATAGCAGCTGCTCCTGAGAAAGTGGTAGAGGCAAAGAGGTTAGTCGTAGGAGAGCAAGCACAACAAAGGGAAAATTGTACATTGAGATCATTATTTTGTTGTGCCTTAGTGTGGCCAGACTGGTTTGGCAGACAGAATGATAGATGGCTTTGTGAAGGGTCCCAGGGTGTGCCCTGGACTTGAAGCGTTATGTTTATTTTGAATGGAAAGGGAAAAGTGCAGACATAATCGATGTCTAGTTTTTTAGGACTGAGAGGGGTCAGGGAAAAGGGCCAGCATAGGGCGAATTGTGGGGGTGGGGGAATAAAGGGAGAGGAGGAAAATGGGAGGGGGTTAGGCCATAGTTGTAGCTGCCTATTAACGGATGAATTTGGCTGAAGTCCAGAGTGTGATGAGAGTGTCACATCCCAGGAGCATTTAGGTCTTTTCAATATTTTTTAATGCTTCCTGGCTGTACATAAAGTGCTTATAGGTCTTTTGGCTAAAGGAGAGAAAGGCGGAGGGAAGGTGGGGAAAGGTGAATGCAGCTAAATTCCCCCCCCCCCCCAAAAAAAACAACAGTTGAGACTAGTCTTTTGGCTATGCAAGCGATTTCTATCATCTATCTTGGCTTGGTGTTCAGAAGAAAATGTAAAAAGAAGTTGTGTTAGTGCCAGTAACCTAAAGGCCCAAGCCAAAAAGAATTCAGTTTTTTCCCCAAGAGGGAAATTAAAACGAAAATATGTGCTTATGCACACACACATTCTGTGTTACAGAGATGAGAAAGGTTTGATGAACTATAATTGAGATTTGCTAATGAAGACATATTTGATGCTGGAAAAATATGGATTTTGTTTTATGTTAATACAGACACAGATTGTTAGCAAGACAGCTAAATGCTAAAAACATTACCTGAAAACTGGCATTCCTCCTCAAATTAATTTCTATATGTTATTTGTCATTAACTTATTGTTTTTCATTAACTCACCGTTTTTATTTGTACTAATTGATAATGTACTTTTTGCCCCTAGATGACTATAGGTTAATGTAGGATGATTGCAGCATGTGGCCAATGGTTTGAGTCTATAGTTTCTTGTATATATCTACATGGTTTAAAATGTCTTAGTGTAGAATAGTGGTTGATATCATTTGTTAAAGCAGCACTGTTGATATAGTACATCTCTGAGCTATAAAGTTCCATCCATAAGTGTGGATAATAACACTGGGTTATGGTAACTAGTCAACCTAAGCTGATCTCAAAAATTAGACTTAGTATATGAAGTACATACTAGTAGGAGTGTAGATTAGAAATTTTAAAAAATCCTTGATGAAGGCAGTGACAAATTCCTTCCAGAGTACAGGTAGTCCTGAACTTACAGCCATTTGTTTAGTGATCATTGAAAGTTATAATGGCACTGAAAAAAGTGACTTATGACTGTTTTTCACACTTTTGAACATTGCAGCTTCCCATAGTCATTGGCAACTGGCAAGTAATTATGATGGTTGTAGTGTCAAGGGACATGTGATCACCTTTTAGACCTTCTGACAAGCAAAGTCAATGGGGAAGCCAGATTCACTTAACAACTATGTTACTAAGTTAACAGCTGCAGTGATTCAATTAATAACTGTGGCAACAAAGGTAAAATGCAACAAAACTCACTTAACAACTGTCTTGCTTAGCAATGGAAATTTCGGGCTCAATTGTGGTTGTAAATTGAGGACTACTTGGTATTTGCCAAAAAAATTACATGGGTGTACCTATGAAGCCATAAGGAGTTGAGTTTGTCTTGGAAAAGTCTTTTACTATTTTACTGTACAGGTCTATTGAAAGTAGCTTTTTTCTTCTAGTGGGAAGCAATGTCCAAAAATTGCTGGACATAACAGATCTCCAATTGTCACATCCCGTGATTAGTTTACAGCAATCATCTTGTGACCCATATTTGCCAACAAAGATCTGGTTCACACAATACTAAGCCCTAATGTGGTTGTTTGTATTGAATTCATTTTATGTTTGAACCAAGCCATTTCTTTTATGGAAAAGGAGGCACTCTAGTATAAAAACAATCTTTCCATAATTAAAGAGATTTTCAGAACTAGGATAGTGTAGCAGTTTGTAGCCTTGTGAAAGATTGGTGCATTTAAACACTTTAGCATTTTTTCTGCTGGACTATCCAGTTTTGTATAATATTATGTAGTTTGAGAATTGTTCCTGTTTTGCTTATAATATACAGTATGTCACAGAAGTGAGTACACCCCCTCACATTTTGTAAATATTTAAGTATATCTTTTCATGTGACAACACTGAAGAAATTACACTTGGCTACAATGTAAAGTAGTGAGTATACAGCTTGTATAACAGTGTAAATGTAATGTCCCCTCAAAACAACGCAACACACAGCCATTAAGGTCTAAACTGCTGGCAACAAAAGTGAGTACACCCCTAAGCGATAATGTCCAAATGGGGCCCAAAGTGTCAATATTTTGTGTGGCCACCATTATTTTCCAGCACTGCCTTAACCCTCTTGGGCATAGAGTTCGCCAGAGCTTCACAGGTTGCCATTGGAGTCCTCTTCCACTCCTCCATGATGATGTCACGGAGTTGGTGGATGTTAGAGACCTTA
>QLTV01000775.1:4685995-4698265 GCA_003457575.1 Thermophis baileyi | reverse complement strand
ACTGGTCGCCGATTGCGCTCCGGTCACAATTCAAGGCGTTGGTTGTTACCTTTAAAGCCCTACATGGCTTAGGACCCGTTTATCTGCGTGACCGCCTTCTGCCACACTCCTCCCAATGACCAGTGAAGTCGCACAGGGCTGGCCTTCTTCAGGTCCCATCAGCCAGACAGTGTCGGCTGGCGGGCCCGCGGGGGAGGGCTTTCTATGTAGCCGCTCCGACTCTGTGGAACCAACTTCCCCCCGAGATCCGTATTACCCCCACCTTACTGGCTTTCCGTAAAGCCGTTAAGACCTGGCTTTTCCGGCAGGCCTGGGGCCAATAATTGACTGATTGGCCCATGTTTGTTGTGTGAATGTTTTATTTTAATATTGATGTATTTTTAAATTGTTTTTTATATATATATATATGTTTCTATTGTTGTCTTTTTTATATATACTGTGAGCCGCCCAGAGTCCTTCGGGAGTTGGGCGGCATACAAATTTTGCAAAATAAATATAAATAAATAAATAAATACTCATTCAGTCCGGCTCAGAACAACAGGCAAGGAGGGACCTGAATGTCACCATACAGGTCCTACAGGCCCACGGCTTCTCCATAAACATGGCGAAAAGCCACCTAGTTCCGTCGACTCGATTGCTTCATTTGGGGGCAGTCATCGACACGGTGGAGTCCAAAGTGTATCTATCCCAGGAGTGCCAGTCCAGTCTAAGAGAGCTGGCACTCCGCATCAGGAGATAATGCACCGTTCCACTACTCCTTCTCTCCCAGCTCCTGGGAAAGATGGTGTTGTGTATTTCTATCACCCCGTGGGCACGACTCCACAGCAGGAAGCTGCAGTGGTTCCTCCTTCCGTATCAGAAGTCAGGCAGGAGCAGTACACAAATCAGGGTTCGGGTCCCGCCAGAGGTGATCTGATCTCTCAAATGGTGGACATCTGAGACCGTATCCAAGGGCTGCCAATTCAGAGAACCACACCGCCTGACTCTTACAATCGATGCCAGCCTTTTTGCTGGGAAACTCACCTCCAGTCCCACATGGCCCATCTGAGCCACAACATCAATTGGTTGGAACTCTGGGCGATCCACCTGGCCCTCAGGAAATTCGAGAACGTGGTCTCAGGCCAAGACATCTTAGTCTTGACGGACAACGTGGCCGCCAAGGTGCACATAAACCGCCTGGGAGGGATCCACTCCAGACCTCTTATGCAGGAGGCCGAGCAACTGGGCCTCTGGGCTGAGACCCACCTGCGGTCCATACGGGCGGCACACATATCAGGAGTAGCCAATGTGCAGGCAGACTGGCTCAGTCGAGCTTCAGTAGACCATGCTGAGTGGCGTCCTGTTCTGGGAACTGACGGAACTGTTTGGCCTCCCGACAGTCGACCTATTTGCCACTCAAGACAACTGCCAACTCCCACGATTCTTCGCCAGATTCGTGACGCCAGGGGCAGAGGGGATAGATGCACTGCATAGTCCATGGCCCCCAGGACTGCTGTACGCATTCTTCCACTCATTCCGAAGGTCATCAGGAAACTGCTGGAGGAGGAAGCTGAACTACTGCTGGCCCCACATTGGCCCAGGAGGCCTTGGTTCGCAAACCTGGTGAACCTATCCGTGGCTCGACCCTGGAGAATCCCTCAGAGCAGGGTCTCCCTCAGCCAGGGGGCGTTGGTCCACCCCGGACCCCAGTGGTTCCAACTGACCGCCTGGCGCTTGAGCAGAGCCTTCTGAGTGGGGACAAATTTTCTTCCAGGGTCATCAAGACAATTCAGGCGTCGCGCAGAGCTTCGACCAACCGTATATACAATGCCATGTGGACGGCCTTTTATGAGTGGTGTGCAAAAGGGGAATTTAACCCCACGGACGTTTCCATAGCCCAGATCCTGGAGTTCCTCAAAGAGGGTCTCGATAATGGGCTATCTCCGAACACTATCCGGAGACAGGTTGCTGCCCTTTCTTCCATTTTGACATGCGGTGCATTGGAGTCCCTCTCACAACACCCCGTGGTTCATCAGTTTCTCAGGGGTGCAACTAACCTCCGGCCCCTGGTTGTTCATAGGTTCCCCACATGGGACTTGACCACAGTTCTGAACTCCCTTACTCGGGGCCCCTTCGAATCTTTGAGGGAAGCCAGCCTGCGCTATCTTACTTATAAAGTGGCATTCCTAGTGGCCATAACATCAGCCAGACGAATCTCAGAGCTGGCGGCTCTGTCGATTCGGTCGTATCTTTGTGTGTTCTACTCTGACAGGGTGGTTTTGAAGCTGGACCCTACATTCATCCCCAAGGTAAACACTTGGTTCCACAGGACTCAGGAACTGGTGCTGCTGAACTTCTGCCCTGGGCCAGTCCATCGCTTAGAACATAGGTGGCTTACCTTGGATGTGTGCAGGGCCCTCCACATCTACATCCGAAGGACTTCTTCCCTGTGGAGGATGGAATCCCTATTTGTCTCCTTCTAGCCGGCCACACTGGGCAACAGGGTCACCCCTTCAACATTGGGCCGGTGGATCAGGGCGTGTATTGCCAAGTCTTACGAGACTCAGGCATTACCACTACCAAGAAACATCACCGCCCATTCCACCAGCATGGGCAACTCAAGCATCTATTGAGAAGGTCTGCCGTGCAGCCACCTGGTCCTCTCCATCCCCCTTTATCCGCCACTATAAGTTAGACACTTACGCCTCGGCTGAGGTGGCCTTTGGCAGGTGGGTGCTTCAAAGGGTCCATACGGAGCAGGGGACTTTGGACCGGAACACGCCCTCCCAATAGGACTGCCAGCTTTGGTATGTCCCATTCCTGGATGCTGTCACCACCTAGATGGAGAAGGGGCGTTGGTCTTACCTGATACGCTCCTTCTCATTGACGTGGAGACAGCATCCAGCCCCACCCGGATTAGCGTTCGGTCCTGGGTCCACAAGGGGATACTGCTTCAGCACAGTACAACACTTCAGTCTGCGTCAGCTCCTTCGTCGAAAAGCTGGGGAAGCAAGCGGAGGAGGCATGTCATTTCACTCTGCAGACTCAGTCCTATCGGATTACAGATGGAGTTAACCCATTCCTGGATGCTGTCTCCACGTCAATGAGAAGGAGCGTATCGGGTAAGACCAACACCCCTTTTACTTTTATTTAAAAGAAAATTTGAAAAGGAGATTTTGAGAAATAACTTTGAACAGACTGAATTAATGTACGTTATAAGGCAAACATTCTCTTATAGTCAGAAATTAGTGTGAATCCTTCTAATCCATTTTGCTTCAAGTGATGACTGATGCATAGCTTTTGTAACAGTTTGGGCAGGATTGTTAGCCTGTTTTCCCAGGAAACTGTAATGTGGTTTTAATCCCTCCCCCCTAAAAGCAATACTTTATCCATGCTTAGTACATATAGTAGGAGTCCATTGGGAGAAGGGGAAATTATAAAATATGCATAAGGATGTAGTCACACAAATATCACAACTTCATACTTGTGTCAGATGTCAGGATGCAAATATGTAACAGTGGCATTTGTGTGATATCACCATACATTTGTAGTTATTTCAGCATTACCTTTTTCTGTTGAAAACTGTATACAGGTAGTCCTTATGACCACAATTGAGCCCAAAATTTATGTTGCTAAACGAGACATTTGTTAAGTGAGTTTTGCCCCATTTTATAACCTTTCTTGTCACAGTTGTTAAGTGAATCACTGCAGTTGTTAAGTTGTTGGCCATGGGGATGCTGCAGTGGTTGTGTGAAAAATGGTTACGTCACTTTTTTCAGTGCTGTTGTAACTTTGAACGGTCACTTAACGAACTGTTATAAGTCGAGGATTACCTGTACCACAGATTAAAAGAAAAATGCGCAGTCATCCTGAATAATAACAGAATGTGGTTGACACTATTGAATTCTACTTCATATTTAAACATGTTGACATATTTGTCTTTACTGCTATGAGAAATATGATTGCCATATTTCTTTTCTTGCAGGGCTTCTGTGCTTTTAATTACTCCATGAAGTAATGCAGGAAGGCAGAAATAAAGCTATCTATATTAGTTTTAGTAAAGCAGGAGCATGCCAAATAAAATAGATGCCAAGTAGAAGAGTTTAAGATGTGGAAATAAAACATTTATTTGTGTTTCATACTGTATGTGTTGGTAACAATCTGAAATTAAGCATAACAGCAACAATTTTTGCACTATTCCTGTAAGAATTAAAAAAACTCAAATTATAAAACAAAAAAACACAAAAATTATATACACACATTTATATGATTAATGCATTTTAGCTAGAATATATGCTTTGACTAAAAATAGTTACATTGATTTTTCCGTACAAAATCATTTTATACTTCAAAAGAGAGTTATAACTTGAACTTGTCTTCTTTTCCTGAGATTTCCACTAACATTTTTTCTAGCCATTTACTAATCAAAACGTATTTTTCAAGTTTAGATTTTTTTAGATTTTTCTGATGACTATATTTTTAGAGTTCCACAATTACTTTCAGATGTCTATGCTATGTATTGTATTGTCTTCTAAAAGCAGTGATTTAAAAGGCACATAGCTAAGTTGGCCTTTTTTTAAATAAACTCTCCCAGGCATGCAATTGTGTCTTTTCTGAACTTGCTTGAAAATTAGATGATGTGAAAATTACAGTTCATTTCAAATGAAGAACGGGTATCAAAAATGCCATTTCTTTTATTTATGTGTTTCATAGTGATACCGATGTGTGCTGTTAGTTGGGTAAATCCAAGGGTTTTTTTTGTATGATTCCTGTGTGTGGGATACATATTATATATGGTCTTACTGAGGGCTGTTATTTGAATTTGGTCTGATATGAGCGAAGTATTTTGGCTATGCACAGCCCTTCACAATAATCTGGGATTATGCTTGTCCCATGTCTGTTTACAGGTTTGTTTATGACCACAACTAGCTGATACCCATGCTTCGCTACGAAACTATGTGATGGGGCTTGATAAATTGACACTTAAAGCTTGAAAATTAATGAGTATTTAAAAAAGGGACTGTATTATTTCGTTAGAGATGGTAAGCTAAGTTTCTGTTACAGAAGAAGACATTATTTGCATAGCATAGACTTTAAATTCGTCCCTCAGATGAATTGCGCAGGACCTCCCTGTAAACAACATTCCTGGTTTTGCTCTCTGGCTGGAGGATGACCAGGCTGTCAGGTGAACTGACTCTGGAGCATGCCACATAGAACTGGCCATGGGAGAAACAGGCAGGTTCCCTTACTTGTGTTTTCCTAATCGCATGACCTTCAGATTTTTACAAAAGATCTGTAAATCTTTTTCTGTGCTTTTTGCCTCTTTTCCCTTTAACTGGTGTTAAGACAGGAAGAAGTCTGTGCGTGGTTTAGCTCAACTGTTCTGTAGTAAAGCTGCTTGCTGCTGTGAAAGCAAAAGCAAAAGCGAAACTGAAACTCCTCTGCTTGTGTTTTGCATTTGGATCAGATTTCTTTTCAGGTGGGGAGGGGGGAGTAGAACTCCTTAGCATCAGAGCTTGCTATTATTAATATAAGAAATACTCATGCTGCGATGGTCATTTTGAAAAATCCTTTCTTAGTGAGCACCTAGAATCCAAGAGGAACATATGTGGCAAATTTCAAGTTTGTAGGCTTTACGGTTCTGGAGATTTCGTGATTAATGCGTGAGTGGTTTTCGCTTTTATATATATAGATTGGGATTGAAATCTCAGTTGCTGAGCAAAACAGTAATTAAGCAAGATGTCACATGACTGCTTTGTTCAGTGACTCAATCCCAACACTCCTGGTTGCAGTTGTTAAGTGGGAATTTAGGGATCGTTAAGCAGATGATGTACCAGGTAAGGAGTACAGGATGCCTCAGGGAGATAGCAGAGGCCCTGGGAGGCCTAGCACAAGCTGCATGCAAGTTGGGAGTGCTGCAGTACAGTGCAAATTTGCAGCCACCTCTGGAAGCCTCAGCCACTCCAGCCCAGCAGCATGGTGCTCATTTGTGTCAGTGCTGGGACTGGGATTGAAGTCGACCTTCAGCAATTTCAGTCATCTGCCACCACCCCAGGCCTTGACTTGACCTGGACCTGTCAGCAGGAACAGAAAAGTGATTGAAGGTGAATGTCACACAGCAGAGTGGTGTGCTGGGGAGTAGAGGGTGGCAATGGCAATTGGGGCTTGGCAGAATGGTACTGATGTGGCTGGCTGTATTTCTTAGTGGCACTTGTAGCACTAGAGCTGAAGTTAAGGGCTGGGGGTGGAGACAACTGGCTGAGATGCTAAAGGCCCAGGGGTCCCTACTTCAACCTCATTTTTGGTGGTGGTGGTGCTGCTGCTAAGTCCTGCTATGCAGGGCATTTAAAAAAAGCATAGATGGGGTTGGATAGGTGAGTGGGGGAATTGTAGCGCCTGTAAGTGCAGGTGACCTGCCAAGTGCCTGAATATTTATGATGTGACTTTGAGAGTGCAGCCCTAACTTCAAGTACGGTTTATAAGTGCTTTAGTTCAGTGCCATTGTAATTTTGAGTAATCACTGAATGAATGGTTGTAATGGTTGTACAGATAGTTGTCAACCAAAGATTGCAATTGGTACCAGAATTTTCGTTGAAAGCTGAGGCACCCATGTGACTGAACCTGATTTTATGACAATTTTTACAGTGGCCATTAAACAAATCACATGGTTTTAAGTCCATTTTAAATCCATTTTCCTGAATGGCATTTTTTGCTCAAACCTGGCAAAAAATATCAGAAACCAGCAAAAAAGTTGCAAATTGCATTCATATGCAACCAGTCATAAATGTGAGCCAGTTGCCAAGCTCCTGAAATGTGGTCATATGATTGTAGGGGGCATGACAATCTGCAGCAACCGGAAGTGCTTTGCCTTTCACATTTCTTTGTAAAATTGTAATGGACCCTAATAATGGAGCTAGAAAGTGCATCCAGGACTGAGTACTGTGTTGAAAATTGATGGTTTGTTTTTGTGGAGAATTCAGAGCACTCAGGTGTAAATATTCAATGTATCTTTGAGCTGGTTCATACATAACACTGATTTTCTGAAAACTGCTATTTGCAAAATGATAACTAGTCTTTATTACATTCACTATTCTTTCACACCTCTTGCTTGGTGTGCATTCCTCTCTTTTCTCTTGCTTTATTTGTCTCACCATAGTTTAATGTAACAGAGGTTTTGACATCTGCAGTTAAAACTAATCAGATTTTACGAATGGATTATGAGAGAACTTATACTTGTTTTGTGAGATGGATGTGTATAAATTTTAAAAACAAACAGGCTTAATATTTTAGTAATAAAAAAGAAAAGCATGATTTGTATCCGAATAAAGAGATGGGAATTAGTATATATTCCTTGGGTTAAACCTTGATGTGCAAATCATAGTTGTAGAGATTTTCATTATGGTGTTGTGTATCATAATGAATAGTTGCCAAACATTGATAACTTTTTGGCAAATATAGGGCAGTTATGGGGGTATTTTGAAGATCTTAAATTTACAGAGATGATTAATTTGTGGTCCATTGGCCACAGGTCATCCAAAATCTCAAATTTTGATTTGTGACGGGTAATTTCATAATTTAACTGTACATTAAAAGTCCAACAGATTTAATACACTAATTGACATTAAAAAGAGCTCTGTTGCATCCCAAAATGCCAAAAGGCAGGAGGGGAAAGGGCAGATGTTTTCCTTCAGTCTCCTGTGACTATGTCACTTCCTTGTCACCTGTAGCTTCTGGTCGCAACACACACACACACACACACACACACACACACACACACACACACACACACACTACAGTGGTGTAAGTTTTTCTATTTGAAATATGTTTAATTTCTGAAATACAAATGTATTCTCTAGATGGTTTACAAGATTAAAATACTACCTGATTGTAACAACAAAATTACAAAATATAGCAATTATCACAAATTTTACATAAAATGATACGATGTTATGAATAAAATTAATTGACATATTTATGGGCATAGTTGGAAGAAGAGAATTACAGGTTTTTTTTTCTGGTTTCATAAGGGACTTGTCTAGACCCTGTGCCTCTAATTTGAAAAATCTTGGTTTTGAGGGGTCTTTGATGTGCGCTGAGCTTGATTGTTCTCCAGTGTGCTGACGAGAAAATCCAGGAATGGGTGTTATTCTCCATAGTGGGTGGAGCCATCATTCAGGATGGGTTGACCTCTGCCCATCAGCCAATGAGGACCGAGTCTGTTTTTTCCTTAAGCCGGGATACTTCTTGTCCCCTCCCAGCTTAGACTCGGTCCTCAGTGAGGACGATCGTGGCAAGTTTAGCTCCCATCCTGAATTTGGTTTTTTCTCTTGGATAGACTGATCTACTGCCTTTTCAAGGTCTACGGTTTGTGAGTCTTGCTTCTCCCTTCATTATCGGGAGGTTCAGATCTGCGTCTCGCTTGGCTGTGGGGGCTTCGGCTCCAGCTGGCCTTCGGGCCCGGAGTCAGGACATTGCGATTGGTTACGCGTGGGGGGGTATCTCTACCCTTCCTCCCACCCCACGATCGGAACTAGGATTTCCACCAGTGCCTGTCCAGATTTGATCACAGGCTCCGTGGCACTTCGGAACGGAGCTGGGCAATAGAGCGGTCATCTTCTCTCTCAAGCCACTCTCCTTCCGGCCAAAATACTTTTTGCGCCTCAGCCGCGGCTTGCGCTTTGGAATTACACCCCCCCCCGTTCATCAGGTCTCCTCAATTGGCAGCGCGGATCAGCTGTTCGGCGCTGATCCGCTTCTACCGGCTCCCAGCTATCGGCCCTCAGAGCGTGCTCGGGTCAGCACATTATCTTGGAGGATTAGGAGACCTGGAGGATCGTGACTGTGGCCCTCTGAGCTTGCTCGGGCCGGGGGTGTGAGCCTGGCTGCCCGCGTTCCCGCCATTTCTGGCGCGGCAGTTGGAGCGGCCATTTTGCCAGGCCCCGTCGGTAGTACCATCAAGATGGCGGCCACGGTTCCTCAGGGAGACAAACCAGGCGGCAAGCGGAGCAAGAAAACTGACAGGCCGGTTCCAGATGAGGAGAAACCTCCCTCCTCAGGCCATGGCAGTACAAAACGCCATCGGACCACGGTGGTGGTCTCTAAGGCGACCCAGAGAGCAGAAAGACGCCGTGATAAGGCATTGCAAAAACTCATAGCCAGATCGTCCAGGGGAGTCTCCTCTGGCAAGCCCTGCTGTGACCGCCCCCCCGATAACTCAGACTCTTCCACGGGGGGGGAGGGGCTGGGTCTACTGGCCCTGGACTCAGTAGGACCAACGTTAGTGGGTCCTGATCTGTGGGGCCCGGGGGGCTTAGTGGCTCCTTCCACTGCCGCTTCTCAACGTGCAGCTGATCTCGGGCCTTCCCCCCCGGACAATTCACCGGCAGATGTCTCCCAATCGACACCTGCCCCTCCCCCTCCTTCCACTGGGCTGGACACGGTCGCCCTTCAGCAGTTGATTGCTGCAGCGGTGCAGCAAGGGCTTAAAGCCGGCTTTCGCGCCATGGGCACTGCGCTCCCATCGGGAATGGGAGATCCTTGTGAGGGGGCCCCGACTTCATCTAGGGCGGGCCACCTGCCCAGTCAACGTCTCCTGGAGGATTACTCCGATGTCTCGGAGGCGGCCAGCCAGGGGGAGTTGTCGGAGGACGTTGAGGGGGCTGTGCTGGAACTCTCGGAGGACGAGTCCCTGGAGCCCGACCAGCCGGTATCGTCTGGCCTCTTCCACCCGGCCTTATTCAAATCCCTGCTACATAAGGCACGGACGATGGCTGGGCTGGATGACCCGGCCCTGGACGGTTCGGCGACCCAGGGCCCTAGTCAAGATCCCCTCTTTTCCGAGGTCAAGCCAGAGACTTCCTACGTTCCCACCCCACAGCTATTCTTGGATACTGTTATCAGGCAGTGGGCTAGGCCGGCTTCCGGCCCCTCTCCTGCCTCTATGGAGAGGAGGTTCTTCAATGTGGCTCCGGAGCTGTCAACCATACTTGCCCCTCCGGCAGCGGCATCCCAGTTTATCGCGGATGCCACCCTGCACGCCTCACGTTTTGCGGCCAAAGCGATGGCGGCATCAGTGGTGGCGAGGAGGATGCACTGGCTTAGACAGTGGCCTGCAGATACCCGACATAAGTGGAGACTGGCGTCGGGCCCTGTCCGTGGGTCTCAGCTGTTTGGGGATTCGTTGGAGCCGTTACTGGTGGAATCCCGAGATCGGAAAAAGATCCTCCCTTCGCTGTCACGTAGGGGTAACTTCCGGCAGGCCCCCTTTTACCGACGCCCCTTTCGAGCGGGGGACCAGGGTTCCTTCCTCCCCCGGGCCCCTGGTCCCTTCGGATCCAGACAGCGTACGCCTCTGGATAGACCCTCCCGGGGTGGTCAGGCCAGGCGCTCCTTCCGGGGTGGTACCGGGTCCCGCCCCTTCAGACGGTCCAAGTGGTGAAGGGTTTCCCTGCCCGATAGGGGGCCGTCTTTCCCTCTTTTCAGAGGCTTGGCACCGGACAACCCAGGATTCCTGGGTCAGGCGGACCATTAAACATGGCCTTTTGCTGGAGTTCCTCTCTGTTCCCCCGAATTTCTTTGTCCGCTGCCCGGTGTCCAATTTACCATCCAAACGGGCACTTATGGATGCTGCAGTCCATCACCTGCTGGAAATTAGGGCCATCCAGCAGGTACCTCGAGAGCAGCGGAGGAGGGGCTTCTACTCCATTTTGTTCGTTGTGCCCAAGTCTTCGGGGGGTTGGAGAGCGATCCTTGATCTAAAACGTTTGAACAGATATGTCACATATCGTAAATTTAAAATGCACTCCCTCTCCTCCATCCTGGCCGGCCTTCGAAAAGGGGATTTTATGGCTTCCCTGCGCCCCCAGGGTCTTCACTAAGATAATGGCGGTCCTGGAGGCCCACCTTAGGTCCTTCCCGGTGCACGTCCAGTGTTACCTGGACGACATCCTAGTGCACGCGCCTACTGGGGCCCTCGCGTTGCAAGATCTCCAGGTAACCATCCGGACGCTTCACCAACACGGGTTTGGGATCAATCTAACCAAGAGTCACCTTTCCCCTTCCACCTCTATACTGCATCTAGGCACCATCATTGATTCCCTGGAGTGTAGGGTTTCCCTTTCCCAGGAGAGACGGACCAGCATTTCGGACCTGGTGCTCTCGGTACAACGCGAACGCAGGGCGCCCCGGGCACTCCTGTCTTCTCTCCTGGGGAAAATGATTCCATTACGCCTTGGGCGAGACTACACTCCAGGGAACTCCAATGGTTCCTTTTACCCTTCCAGAAAGCTGGTCAAGGAACGTCCCAGCGCCGGGTTCTGGTCCCTCCAGTAGTACTTCACTCCCTTGTCTGGTGGAGGTCGCCGGCCCTGTCAAGAGGATCTCTCTTTGTCGAACCACATCGGATCGTCGTTACAACAGATGCCAGCCTCTTGGGCTGGGGGGCCTCACACGCTGGACCAGATCGCCCAGGGGCGCTGGGGAGCGGCGGAGATCTCCCGATCCATAAATTGGTTAGAACTTCGGGCGGTGTCTCTGGCGCTTCGTCACTTCCGTCACCTGGTGGCCGGTCGCCACGTCCTCGTCCTGACGGACAATACTACGACAAAAGCGCACGTGAACAGGCAGGGGGGCACGCGCTCCCGGTCCTTGATGAGGGAGGCCCTCCGCCTGGGTCTGTGGGCAGAACGTCACCTTCTGTCCCTGGTAGCAGATCACATTTCGGGCGTCAAGAACGTACAGGCGGATTGGCTCAGCTGCTCTGTCGTGGACCAGGCGGAGTGGCGTCTACATCCGGCCCTCTTTGTCCAGATATCACAAAGGTTCGGGGCCCCATTGGTGGACCTTTTTGCGACCCCGGAAAACGCACAACTCCGTCGATTCTTCTCACGGTTTCAGACCCAGGGGACAGAGGGAGTGAACGCCCTATGGAGCCCTTGGCCCTCCGGCCTCCTTTATGCTTTTCCCCCGCTTCCGATCCTGCCCCTGGTGGTCCGCAAGTTGTTGGAGGAAAAGGCGGAACTCATCCTCGTGGCACCTTACTGGCCCCGCACCTTACTGGTTTGCAGACCTCCGGGCGCTGTCGGTGTTCCCCCCGTGGAGGTTGCCTATGTGCGTGGATTCTCTCAGCCAGGGGACCCTTCTTCATCCGGACCCCGGGTGGTGGCAACTGACTGCATGGCGGTTGAGTGGAGCGCTTTGAGAGGGCAGAGTTACGATCCGGCGGTCATACTCACCATCTTGGCTTCCCGCCGTCCGGCGACCCAGAGAATCTACGCATCTACCTGGCCGGCA
>QLTV01000775.1:4671337-4684914 GCA_003457575.1 Thermophis baileyi | reverse complement strand
CGGCGGCCTGGGCGGCTCGGGCGCCTTGGGAGGAGGTGTGCCGTGCGGCGACGTGGGCGTCCCCCACGCCGTTCATTCGCCATTACAAGATAGACTCCTATGCCTCCGCGGACGCAGCCTTTGGTCGGCGGGTATTACAGCGTGTAGTTGAGAGGGCCACCTCGGGCTCGGAGACTTTACCCACCCCTTGAAGGGACCTTTCGCTTTGGTATGTCCCATCCTGAATGATGGCTCCACCCACTATGGAGAAGGGGCATTGGTCTTACCTGAGACGCCTCTTCTCATAGGGTGGAGCCATCATTCAGTCCCTCCCATGTTTGGCGTTTGCTTTCCGCTGTTTCTCTTCCTCGTTCGTGTTGGGGTGTTGTTCTCCTCTCCAGTTGGTGGCCCTTGGTTGGGGGCTTTATTGGCGGGACTTGGTTTGATTTGGCTATCTGGTTCGGGATGGGAGTCTCCTCGTTTTTTCTACGGTTTGCCACGTCGAGTCTGATCGGATTCGTCTAAGCTGGGAGGGCACAAGAAGTATCCCGGCTTAAGGAAAAAACAGATTCGGTCCTCATTGGCTGATGGGCAGAGGTCAACCCATCCTGAATGATGGCTCCACCCTATGAGAAGAGGCGTCTCAGGTAAGACCAACGCCCCCTCTCTCTCCTGCCTGGAGACTGAGCCTGTCATCTTTTTGGTGACGCCACCTTTGCCTGGTGACCTCCCAGTTTCGGATCAGTCTTCAGCCAGTAGTGACGTGGAGGAGAAACAGCCACCCTGAATGTGGCAAAGTTTGCCTCTAGATCTATCGCTTCCTCGGTGACAGCCCGCCGCCTGCTATGGCTCCGGCATTGGCAGGCTGACACCAGGAACAAGTGGAAGCTGGCCTCTGCTCCCTTCAAGGGCAGCAAATTGTTCGGGGAGGCTCTGAACCCAATCCTGGTTGACACCAAGGGCAGGGGCAGGGCCCTGCCTTCCCTGTACAGGCGAGTTGATTGTCGTCCCTCGCCCTATTTTCGGAGGCAGCCCTTTCGGCCCTCAGACCATGGGACTTGATTACAATCAGTCCCAGAGGTCTTACCTTAGCAGGCAGGACAGACAGCCCGACAGGTCTGGATTTCGGAACCGACAACCGTTCCAGGGAAAGCGGCCATTTCATGGCTCAGGAAGTCGCTCATTTTGCCGCTCCAGGTGACTGCAGGTCTGACCCTATCAGCGGCCGATTGAGCCTCTTTGCCCATCAATGGAAGGCTACAACAACGGACAATTGGGTCCTCAATACGGTGAGGTTCGGCTTTGCACTCGAATTTTTCTTCACGCCCCCGAGCTTCTTTATACATTGCCCCGTGTCAAAGGACACAACAAAAAGGCCTCATGGAAACAGCTATTCAACATCTGCTGGATATCCAGGCCATCCAACTGGTCCCACAGGACCAGCAGGGGCAGGGATTCAATATTGTTCGTGGTCCCAAAGAGCTCCAGGTGGGTGCAGAGCAATTCTAGATCTGAAGAGGCTGAACAAACACCTCACCTACAAACGCTTCAAGATGAAGTCCCTCCAGTCAATACTGGAGAGTATCCAAGAGGGCAACTTCCTCATGTCCTTGGACTTGACGGAGGCATATCTGCATGTGCCTGTCTTGCCATCCCACTGGTGGTTCCTCCGGTTCCATTATGCGGGCCGGCATTACCAGTACAAGGCCTTGCCATTCGGCCTGTTGTCGGCACCCAGGACCTTCACAAAACTGTTGGCAGCACTGGCAGCCCACCTTCGGGCCCTTCCAGTACGTGTCCAGTGCTACCTGGACGATATACTAATCCAGTCTGGCACTCGAGCGAGGCAGGACCTGCTGACCACGATTCAGGTACTTTGAGACCACGGCTTTTCAATCAACACTGAGAAAAGCCACCTGTCTCCGACCAACCATTTGCTCCACTTAGGAGCAATCATAGACACGACATTGTGCCAGGTCTTTCTCTCTCCGGAGAGACAAACCAGCTTACAGGACTTGGCAAGACGCATCCAGAATGAAGGTATGGTATCCCTGGCACTCCTGTCCCAACTCCTGGGAAAGATGGTGTCCTGCATTTCCATCATAACGTGGGCACGTCTACACGCCAGGACCCTTCAATCGTTCCTCCTGCCTTACCAAAGGTCGGGCAGAAGCAACTCTCCAGCCAAGGTCCAAGTTCCACAGGTAGTACTGCAGTCCTTCTAAATGTGGATGTCCCAGGCCATTAACAGGGGATGCCTGTTCAAGGAGCCCGGCCATCTAACCATCACAATGGACGCCAGCCTCTTTGGATGGGGGGCCCATCTCCAGTCATTGATAGCTCAGGGCCAGTGGACTCAGGCAGACCTGAGCCACAATAACAACTGTCTGGATCTCAGGGCAGCACACCTGGCTCTCAGGAGGTTCCAGGGCTCTGTGTCAGGGCAGCCTTTTCTGGTATTGACGGACAACATGGCCACCAAGGCCCATATAAACCGCCAAGGGGGTACCCATTCCAGGTCCCTCATGCAGGGGAGGCGTCACCAAAAAGGTGACAGGCTCAGTCTCCAGGCAGAAGAGAGAGTAACACTCATTCCTGGATTCTCTCTCAGCACACCGAGAAGGAGCGTATCAGGTAAGACCAACACCCCTTTTCTTGGCAGGACTAGCACTGATGTTGTTACCTAGTTTGGGTAATGAAATGTCTGCAAGAAAACAACCAAGCTCAGAGAGCACCAAGGAATCCTCATTTCAACCCCGAGCCACAAATTTTCTCCTTTGTTGGTAATCTTGGTCTTGCTATAAGTTGGGATACTGAATAGAACAAGACTTTAAATTATGACAGTTCCAGAAGATCACACTGTTTATTTCATTTGATTGAACAGATGCTTTTACCCAATCAAAATGTAACAGATTGATATCATTCATTACACTTTAAAAGCCATCTGATTTAACATTGGGTGCTTTCTTTTCTCTTTCAATAATTCAAAAGAAAAAAGAAGTGAACACAAAACTCTGAAAATTAGTATAGCTAGCCATTTGTGTAAACTCTGTGAGAAGTGATTCAGGCTTATGGTGTAGTTTGATGCTTTTTTTCCCCTTAGTATGCCAGACTAAGCATGTTCAAGAACTCCTTTTTAAAAAACATTTGGGTGAATTTCAAGCCCCAGCAAAGTCAACTTAGAATGTCTCTGGGGATGAACTGCTGACCTTTAGGTCAAGTACCTGGGTCTGGAGATTCCACAATAAATACTGCACTGTAGAAACGTGTGTGTGTGTGTGTGTGTGTGTGTGTGTGTGTGTGTGTGTGTGTGTGTGTGTGTGTGTTAAAGAGCACTATAAGTAAAGGAAGAGGCTCCAGAGGTAGAAGCAGCTTCACTTAAGAGCTGTTGGATGAGCCGTGTAGTATTTCTAGTTCAAACTGATTGAAATGTCGACTCAAAATCAATACTGTTGACTCTGAATAATTTACAGTTCTCTCCATGCTAAGTATTTTTGCTTTTGCTGCACTGACATCAGAACTAGAGAGTTCTGATTGCCACAGTGAATCGGATGTATTATAGGTCAGCTCTTTATTTATTTCATTGTGACTTTTACACAGTTGTCACGTAATTTATAGGGTTTTTTTGTGTTGTCAAACACTTTCATTGGCGGTCTCTCCTTAGCACAGAATATACTCTCTCTGTCTCTTAAATACAGATTGGCATACACCTAACCATGAATTTTAAACACGACTATATTACTTTCTAATCTGAGACTGAAGAAAAAAAACATGCTATCTTCAGGGAAATCTAGATACGATAGTGAATTATAATATACATTTAATATTAAATGAGAATTTGTTTACAAATTCTTTATTAGCTCTGTCTATGAATATTCTATAAAGAAAGACAGCCTTACTCTAGTGCAATGAATGTGCTTTCCAATTGAGGACCTATGCATCAAAAGTAATATTAATTGGTCAATTTTTAAATTAAGTTTTGGCTAAAAATATCAATCATAATTTAATCTAAAAAAATAAATCTGTAAGTTTATATTGTTGACAGTCTGTTTTTGATAGGAGTCTTCAGGAAGACCTTTATTCTCCATAGTGGAGGGGATTATTATCCAGGAATGGGTAAGTAACTCTGCTTCTTTGCCTGGAGACCGAATCATCTTTTTGGCCACACCTCCTCTGACTGGTTCGATTCGGTCTTCCGTCGTGTAGAGACAGAGAAAAATTAGTTCTACATATTCCTCTTCTCAATTGTAAGAGTTATCGGGACGTTTTTTTCCCCTTTCCCTTCTTCTTCCATTGGGAAGTGGAGATCGCTAAAAGCCTTCCGACCATAGCCGAGGCCCCTGCCCGCGTCCGCATTCAGCGGTGGGGGAATTCCCTTGGATTGGGCTGCCCCGGACTTAACTTGTCAAGTGAGAGGGGCTCAGTCACTGCCTGGTGTCGTCCAGGCACACTGACAGCGGCTAGCGTGCTCTGCATAGGCAAAGAAGGAAAAAAAAGCCGCATCGAGAGTGCTCTTTGTGAGCCAGTTCGCCTTGTTAGGTCGGTAGAGCCAGCGCTAGGAGAGCCGCGGCAGGAGCTGCCCTTGTCGGGCTAGTCTGTCTTCTTGGGAGTCGAGTGAAGACCTCCCCCCAAGCTTTGGATCAGCAGCCGTTGCTCATTGGGAGCCTGCCTGCCTGCGCCATTTTTCCCCTTTAACGGCTTTTGGCGCCTCCTGTGCCATTTGAACTGAGGCAGGGCGAACCTGGCAGCTAGTCTGCCTAGCAACAGCGAGAGAGAGCTGTCAACGGCCGACTTTGCAGAAGGGAGGGGCGCTGTTGCTCTCAGCAGAATTAATCTGCTCAGCAACTCCCTTTCAACATAGCAGCTGTTCCCTCTGACAGCCGCAGGAGGCAAGAGGGCACTGGGGAACGCCAAGAAATTCCCCTCACAGCTCCAGTTTCCTCTCAGCGCTTCTCCAGCCTGAGAATGGCTGCTAAAAGCGCTTCTACTAGCAGTTCTGCCACTGCTTCAATGAGGGGCAAGGTGTCTAAAGCGTCTGAAAAAGATGCTAGATGCAGACAAAAAGCCTTGGAAAAGGAGATAGCTAGAGTTGAGAAAGCTGCTAGGTTACAGGACAAGGGCAACTCTCCCCAGGGGGAGACTGGCCCTTCCCATATCTTTGGGGATCAACAGTCTTTCCCCTATTCGGGTGCCAGTGCCTTACAGTCACCCTGTCATCATGCCTGGTCACCAGAGGGCGCAAGGGAGCACTTTCCCCAGGATTCAGGCCAGAGTGAGCCTGTTCAGACAGGTGGGCCCAGGCCCATTCCTGCAGCTACTTTCACGCCCACTGCAGCTGGGCTCCGGGCCTCAGAGGGGCATGAATCAGAGTTGTCTGAACACCTGCAGGCGTTAATTGCCCAGGCTATTTTTCAAGGAATTGCTACAGGTTTACAGCAGGGGTCTCACCCCTCCTTGCTGCCTCACAGTTTCCCACAGTTCCGCCCCCCCCACTTGGCACCTATATCTCAGGGCTCATGGATATTATTATTATTATTATTATTATTATTATTATTATTATTATTATTATTGCTCCGGGCCTCAGAGGGGCATGAATCAGAGTTGTCTGATCACCTGCAGGCATTAATTGCCCGGGCTATTTTGCAAGGAATTGCTACAGGTTTGCAGCAGGGGTCTCACCTCTCCTCGCTGCCTACAGTTTCCCTCAGTTCCAGGCCCTCTCCTTGGCACCTAGGTCTCAGGGCTCATGGATTGAGGCACAGAATCTCCCCCCTACGGGTCCTGGCAGCCAGAGTGAGGATTCCTCTGAAGGGGAGGACCAGTTTCTAGCCTGGTCGGACGATGAGGGTGCAGCTCCTGACGACTCGCACTTTTCAGGGTTATTTCGTCCTGACCTTTTTAAGACCTTTCTTCGCAAGGCCAAGACGACAGCCAACCTTGGTCCTGATCTCAGCTCGGAGGCATCCGTGGAGCCATTGGATTTTACCGAACCCACTATTCAGAGTGAGATTGTGCCATCGCCCAAGCTCTTTCTAGACACGGTTCAGAGGCAGTGGGCCGCCCTGGGGACGGGTTCCTCCCCCACGGGCACTGAGCGGAGGTTGTATAATGTGGCCTCAGATCTCTCAGACCTGCTGCAGATTCCGGTGGTAGATGCCCCGGTGGCAGATTTAACTCCTGCCTCCCCATTGGCTACTGATGCCATCGACAATCTTCGACCAGAGGACAAAAGAGCCGAGATGGCTCTACGCAGAGCACACCAGGCGGCTGCCTGGGCTGTTAAGGCCTCAACAGCAGCAGCATTCTTCACTCGGACCTCCTTGCTCTGGCTACATCAGATGCAAGCAAGGATCCCCCCGACGATGCACAATCCCATCAGGATCTTCACAAGTTAATTGCTGCGGCCGAGTTTACATTGGATGCCACCCTGAATGCAGCGAAGTTCGCTTCATGTTCCATTGCAGTCTCTGTCACAGCTTGTCACATGTTATCGCTTCGCCAGTGGCAGACGGACGTTAAGAGTAAATGGAGGTTGGCTTCCGCTCCATTCAAGGGCTCTAGCCTCTTTGGAGAAGCCCTAGATCCCGTCTTGGTGGACACCAAGGATAGGGGCAAGACCATGCCCTCCTTATATCGCAGAGGCGAACGTCATTACTTGCCTTATCCTCGGAAGCAGTCCTTTCGAGCCTCAGAGTTGGGGTTGGAGTTCAGCCAACCCTAAAGACCATTTCTGGGCCAACAAGGAAGGCAACCGGACAGGTCTGGCTTTAGGAACAGACAGCAACAGCCAGGTAAGCGCCCCTTTCGGGGCTCGGGAAGTTGTCCCTTTCGTCGTTCCCGCTAAGGATCTTAATCTTCCCCTCCACTATGGAGAAGGGGCGTTGGTCCTACCTGATACGCTCATTCTCATAGTAGGGGAAGATTATCCAGCTCCACCCTATGAGACCGTCTGGTCCAGGGTCTGGGAGGGGTTACTGTTTTTTACAGGATACAAGTCTCTTCATCGCTACGCCTTCGCTCGAACTGGGAAGGAACCAGTCAGAGGAGGTGTGGCCAAAAAGATGACTCGGTCTCCAGGCAGAGAAGCAGAGTTACTACCCATTCCTGGATAATCTTCTCTGGCTATGATGAGGAGCGTATCAGGTAGGACCAATGCCCTATTTCTCAGGTTCTACCAGACAATTGGAATTGGCTACCTTTAAAGTAAACTGGGCATGTTAGTTAATAAAGTTGCAAGTTTATATGTCAGATACTTCATATTGTATGTTTCATGTTTATGTAGGAAGAAATGTCAGATTTATTTTGGAGGCTGAGCTGTAATACAGTTTGGATATTTCATCTTTCAGATGAAGCTTTATCATAGAATCACATTGTCTCATTTATGAATTTTTTTACCAGGGATCCACATTTCTACAACAAATATCCTGTTTTTCCTTGCCAATGTTTCTTCTTTTTTTTCTTACCCTGTTTCACCCAAAATAAGACATCCCCTGATAATAAGTCCAATCAGGCTTTTGAGTGCATGGCACTCAAAAGGGTTCAAAAAAATATAAGACACGGTCTTATTTTCGGGAAAACACGGTAGCAATATTAAGAGGAAGAGATAGAATAGCTAATGGAAATAATTACAAAATACTAGGACTTGCAGATCAAAGTTGAATGCTTATGAAAAAAAGAAATTTATTATACCAATAGTAATTGGAGCCTTTGGAGTAATACCTAAGGAGTTCCTCAGTAACTGGAAATATTAAATTTATTTAGACCTGAACACCCTAATTTTGCAAAAACCCGCCTTGCTTGGAACTGCCTATATTCATAGACATTACTTTAATAATTCAAAAGTCCTCGGTTAGGACTTGAATGATTAAGTTTCCACCAATCTTAGACTGTGAATCTAACTGTAGAGTACCCACAATTAATAATCTGAAGATATAGTGGACCCCCTAGTTAGCTGCTACACAAAAATTGCACAATTGATTACAAACAACAGCATGACAAGTATAACAAGAATATCTGTAAGAAATACCACTGGTGGGACCACAAAGTAGACCAAGTAATAGAAAATGAAGAAGCTGAAGTGCTGTGGAACTTTAGAATTCAAAGAGACATCTGCCACAGAACACCCCAGACGTAACAATTTTTGATTGAAAAACAATAAAAGTCTGGATAATGACATTGTAGTACTCGGAGACAGCAGAATAGAAGAGAAGGAGCTCTTCTATTTTCAAGATAGAATTTCAAAATAGACCTGTAAATAGAAATAGAACAACTGTGGCAAAAGAAAGCAAATATAGCACCAGTAGCAATTGGGTGCCTTGGGTGCAATCCCAAAATAACTGGAGCACCATTTGAACACCATTGGCATTGACAACATCCCCATGAGTCAGTTGCAAAACACACCTCAGAGTTTTACTTGAAACAGCTTATATCCTATTACAATACTTTAAAACCATCAAAAAACATCTGCCTATCCCAGATTCGTGGGAAGGACTAGTTAGGAGGAATAAAAATGCCAAACCCAGTCTAAACATCGGGCTGATTATGTGATAAACCGTAATAGTAATGAAATCCCCTAAGTTTAATTCTGATTCATGCTAAATATGTCCTTTCCTTTCTATGGTTTGGAACTACTTCAAACTAGAAGATTTAAAAGAATGGAGGTTTGTGTGGGATACTTGTAACCATGATTTTAGCATGATTACATTAATGAAGGAAAGAAGGGAAATGTCTGTCTGTCTGTCTCTATCTATCTCATATGCTCATCTCACAAGAAAGTGACACTTTCACTCTGAGAAGGTGGGTTGAGGAAATATAAATTATTGAGCCCGATTTGCAGGTTTAAAATCAAGGTTTGCAGAAATGTAGCACTAGCATCCATCCAACACCTAATTTTGATTATGTGAGAGAAGAGTGAGATTATGGTTGTTATATCTGTACCCATGACCACAAAGGTCTATGTCTTTATTCGGAATACATTGGGCCAGGTCGTCTAGCATTTGGAGCTTGCATGTAATTTGGAAAACTAATCAAGTCCCAGACTTTCTGACCCAATATATAGGACCAGCAAGTGCACTAATTATGTTCTCATGGTGATAATTATAAGGAGGAAGATGCTGTACTACCCTTTCACTAAAGACAGAGAAGAAGAAAAAGATTAGAAGAAGTTTGTTAGAAGAAAATTCTGTGTTTAAATCTAGGCTGGGTCCTCCATAGAATACACAGGGCAAGTTACTTGGAGCAGAGACTTTTGACAGCATAATGTGCCATGCAGTAGTTGAAAAATAGGCTACAGTAGTTACAATTGTCAAGTGATTACCTTTTTAACTTTTCCTTTGTTGCTCCCAGGAACAGAGCCTGCCCACTACGAATTATTGGAAACTGTAATTAGCTGGATGGCCAAAAGGGGGTGCTTGGTGGTTAGGCATCCTGCTGAGCCTGTGGTTTTTATCCACACATTTAACAGATCAACTGGCTTTCTGCTTGATTAACATTGCAGCTGGAGGTGGCAGTCAGAGGAAAGGGGTCTTTCATTTATTAAAGGTGCAGTCTCTGGTATCCTGAAAGGAATATTTACCTAAACTGTCACTTTCGGCTAGTTTCATTCTCTTTGTTGATGTTGACCTTGGGTAATGGGTCCAGGTTTGGAAAATTCTTATCGTGTGTGTAAAGGATTTCCATATCCTAAGGGTATTTCTAATGGTTTTGTTTGAGTTACTGATGTCTGTCAGTTTCCTAGGGGGAGATGCACTTAGTCAGTTCAGCTCAAGTATCAATATGGGCAGAAAAGCTTAAGTAGTTATTTTTTTTTCATGACCTGGGGCTTAGTGAGATCATATGTGGCCATGGCTAGTGGGTGGTATGGATGGTGAAGGTGACATAGAACATGGAAGTCACTTTCTTCCCACAATACCTTCTTCAGTATTCTGTCACAATTCATTTGCAGGATAATAGCAACCATTCTCTTCTGCTTTTTCATTACTTCTGTCAGGTAGACATTTAGTATTTCTGAACAAAAAGCTTCTATTCCCATTTGTCATAGGTGTTAGTGGTAAATTTACTTCTATTTAATATAATAAAGCAGGAAAGCATATTTTTATTATTGTCTAACTTCAGAAACAGCTATTAGTACCTCTTGTTCCCTCCACTAACTTTTTAAAGTTTACATCATTTCTTGATGATAGAACTTGGAGAAAATAGAGGGAAGGATGCCAAGGACATTTTCTGGCCCAACATACATACTTACGCATATTTATTCTTTAGGTTTATATCCTGCATTTCTTTCAGGTGCTGAAAACAGCATTGATGGCTTTCCCTCTATGTTTTATTATTATTATTTTTATTATTATTTATTAAATTTGTATGCCGCCCAACTCCCAATAGAACTCTGTATTAGTGAGGCTGAGAGAGAGAGAGTGACTGGCCCAGAGTTAGCTTCGAGAACTAAAAATTGATATGAACCTTGGTCTTCTTGGACTAATTAATTATTTCATATTATTACATGGATTGGAGACTTTGCTCTACTTCCAAAAGAAAATGTAGTTGATATGTATACAGGCAGTCCCTGTGTTATACCAGAGTTCTGGTCTAGAAACACAATTGTAAGACAATTTTACAAACCCTGTCCCAAGTCATCCAGGTCCCGACACATAATAATGGATGTATGTGTGACCTGGTTTTTCTGTTGAAGCAGTAGCAGGTGGTCTGGATTTGGGAGAGAAAGTATTTTCTTCCCTGTCATGGTCAGATCACTCCCTGGTGAACCTTCATTTCTCTGATGTTACCTCCCTCTGCAGAGGAGCTTGGCCTATTAGATTGGCCTGCCTCAGGTGACTGATGGGCCTGATTGGATTCCAAAGGGAGTTTGGGATTGTTGTGGAAGGCCTGCTACACGGTCCAGTGGAAGCCTTGGTGGCCACTTGGAATGCCTCTCCATTCCCACAGTTCCCTTAACTCTCTGTGGTATACAGAAGGGCTGAGGGAACTAAAGAGCATCAAGAGACATTTGAAATGCAGCTGGTGAAAGAAAGGGTATGAAGACAATCAAACACAAACTAAAAGTACTATTAGAGCATACTTTCTGGCAGTAAGAGTGGTGAAATGTAAATATTACTCCACCCTTATTGCATCCACAGATAGTTGCCCATTGGCTCTGTTTTTGGGTGACCTGGACTCTTCTTGGTAGGAGTAAAACTGAGATTAACCTACAGTATCTCTGTGAGGAATATGCTGTGTACCTAGCAGATAAAATTACTTGTATTTACTTTATGTTGAACTCTGGCCTTTGGGCAGAAGCAACAGAGATTATGGGAGCTGAGTCCTGCATGGTTATTGGGTGTGGGAGCGGGGGTGTGTGAGAATTCAATCCCATTGAGCCTGAGAAAGTTGACAAGATCCTTGCAGTTGCTACCCTGGCTACTTCTGTGTTAGATCTGAGTGTATCCTGGCTGGTTAAGGTTGCCCCGGGAGAACGCCTGATTGGATTTGGGTGCTGATTAATTGTTCCTGGAGGGAGGGAGGGGGTGGTCCGATTGACTCTTAAGGAGGCAATGGCATGCCCTCTCCTCAAGGGACCACGCCCAACTAGTCGAGACGGTTTTTTTTATCCCCAACCTTTCCTTTTTCGGTTGTGGAGAGAGTAGTTGTGTGGCAGTTTCAAAGGACCCTGGATGAAATGAATGATCTGGAAAATCAGGGTTTAGCTTGGGTGAGACAAATTGATCATGTTTGCAGATGACCTCTGGCAGGAGTGGAATGGGGTATTGCATCCATCCTTTCTCTTATAGGCCTTTCAACAGCCAATGATACCATTAATTTTAGTATCCTTATGGATCAGCTTAGGGCAGTGATGGTTAACCTTTTTGGCACCGAGTGCCAAAACGAGTGCGTGCGCGCATGCCCCCCAGAACCCAGAAGAGAGCAGCTGGCCAGTGCGCACACACGTGGCGGCCAGTTGCTCTTCCGGGTTCCGTCGCGTGCATGCACGCTGGACAGCTGGTCCGGCGTGCATTTGCACCGGCCAGCTGCTCTCTTGACCAGCTGACATGCGCACCGGAACCCGGAAGAGAGCAGCTGTCCAGCGCGCATGCATGCGACGGAACCCAGAAGAGAGGGCTCTGCATGCCACCTCTGGCACGCATGCCATAGGTTCGCCATCACGGGCTTAGGGAGTTGGGGTGAGTAGCACTATATTGTGTTGATTCTCCTCCTTCCTCCAGGATCAGTTCCAGTCAGTATTGATAGTGAGGGGAAAATCACAGCCCGTAGCCCCCACTTGGTGCTGTGCCTGAGGGCTCAGTTCTCTCCTCTGCTATTTAACATCTGCATGAGGCTACTGGATGTCAGCCCTCCCAGGTAAACCAGATAGGAAATACGACTAGATGAACTAATTCTACTTTATTGTAAGGCTGCATGAACGGCATCTTGCAAATCTGGAAGTACAGATTTAGCTGAGATTGGCAACTACAGAAATTAAATAAACACATTTTTGTGTATGTTTGATTGCTGATATAAATATATTCGTTGTGCTTGACCTCTCTTTTTGTAAATTCAGATTTACAAAGTTAGGGCTCACCTTATTTGGGGGCTGTTTGTAGTTGTAGAAGTTCATATTTCAGTGTGGAAGATTAAGTCAATTGATTTTGTGATGTCTCTTCCCATATATGTTAGGATTTTTAATATTTTTAAAGCAAAGTTGGGGATGGGAAATAAATAAATAAGTGAAATAAGTGAAATAAATGAACTAAATGTATAGTTTTGTTTATAATTCATAGTTGTAAAGTTACCTAGCCTGTTGATTATACACAATAAGAAGTTAGAAAACAGGTAACACTTTCCTATAACTGAATTTCAAACCGAGCAACTCCTGGCCACACGGCTGCGAAAGGCACAGAAACATGCAATGCCAACTTTAAGCAATGTAAAAAATGCAGTTTTCATGTGTGACTAAACAGATGTTTTTCATTAATTTATCTTAGATTGGGAGTACATTCAGTGAAAGATCAGGCATGGTATTTCAAATAAGAATAGTGTTCAAATATAATTTCCAGATTAAATTGTTAAAAAGCAAGATGAATATAAATGTACAGTTGCAAGAAAAAGTATGTGAACCCCTTGGGATTACGTGCAGTTTTGCATGAATTGGTCTTAAAATGTGCTCTGAACGTCATCTAAGTCACAACTATAGAAAAACACAGTCTGCTTAAAATAATACTACACAAACATTAGATGTTGCCATGGTTTAATTGAACATAACATGTAAACATTCACAGTGCAGGGAGGAAAAAGTATGTGAACCTTTGGACTTAATGAGCCGAGGTGGCGCAGTGGTTAGAGTGCAGCACTGCAGGCTACTTCAGCTGACTGCTAGCTGCAGTTCAGCGGTTCAAATCTCACCGGCTCAAGGTTGACTCAGCCTTCCATCCTTCTGAGGTGGGTAAAATGAGGACCCAGATTGTTGGGGGCAATATGCTAACTCTGTAAACCGCTTAGAGAGGGCTGTAAAGCACTATGAAGCGGTATATAAGTCTAAGTGCTATTGCTATTGCTATTAATAACTGGTTGACCCTCCTTTGGCAGCAATAACCTCAACCAAACGTTTC
>QLTV01000775.1:4636555-4670744 GCA_003457575.1 Thermophis baileyi | reverse complement strand
GTGCTTCTTGAAACCAGTAAACCCAAACCAGGTGTGTGTTTTTAAAGGGCAGGACAGCTGTCAGCCACACATCCAATATCATCACACTGATTGGAGTCAAGGTTGGCTCACTCCTGGCTCCAATTAGCTCTTGGAGAAGTCATTAGGCTAGGGGCTCACATACTTTTTCCTCCCTGCACTGTGAATGTTTACATGTTATGTTCAATTAAACCATGGCAACATCTAATGTTTGTGTAGTATTATTTTAAGCAGACTGTGTTTTTCTATTGTTGTGACTTAGATGACGTTCAGAGCACATTTTATGACCAATTCATGCAAAACTCCACGTAATCCCAAGGGGTTCACATACTTTTTCTTGCAACTGTATACAGATATTTACTTATACTGCAAAAGTATACCTGCATTATCAGCACAGGTTGGTCATTGTTTCCTTTCTTTGAGCAAAATGCCTTTGAAACCATGATGAGAATACATTCCTTTCAGTGTTTATTTTGGAAGTAACAACCCATATAAAAATATCTTTACTTCCCCCTCATCACTTCAGTGTTACTGATATAATCTACTTCATAGCCTCTGCAACTACAATTTTTTTTATTAAAAGCTTGACTTGAAAAAAATATTGCTCTGTGTTGAAGTCTTGTCATACACTCTTAGGTAATGTGATCCTAACAATGTTTCTTTGCAGGACTAATAAAATCCATGATCTTTCTACTAATGGAAATTATTAGCATTGGCAGGCTAATATCACTGTTTACAAACATAGGAAAAAAACCTTTGTATAAAATTAAACTTGAATTAAGAAAAACTTTATATATATATAACGTTTTACAGCTTTACAGCCATAATTACAGCTGAATGTTGTCATTTTTGGAATTAATTATGACCACACAATTATTTGTTTGATACACACACACACGTACGCGCGCGCACACACACACACACACACACACAATTATATGGCCAATAATAGCAAAAATGACAACATTCAACAGTAAATATCTAACTTTAATGTACTCTGACTACCAAGGATCATAACCCTTTTCATGTTTTTCACCTGGCCTTTAATTTAATCCAAATTAATCCAGCCAGTTTTGAGGGGATTCAGATATTCAGCTTCATCTAGAACAGGGCTTGTCAAACTCCCAGCCCACGTCACACGCTGGCCACGCCCGGTTTAGTGAAGGGGAAAAAAGTCCCGATACGTCACGTGACACCGCCGTGATATGAGTTTGACACCTCTGATTGAGAAGAATTTGGAACCGAGTTGAGTTGTCTTCACCATGTGGTTCACTGCTCCTATCATATTCTATATCACTGCAAATGTGATTTCATTAAATGCTCATTTTTTTCTCGCTTTTGCATCCTGTACACTTGTTGCTGCCTTCTTGACACCTATATACTGTTTCTTATTCCACAACCAAAACAGAATTTTGTGTGACTGGAACAATTGTGTATTCTTTCCCTGTTTGTTCTTGCTTTTCCTTCTCTCTCTTTACAGTTCTTTCCCTGCATCAAATTTTAGATTTTTAAGTTCTCCCAGGCTTTTTTTTTAATAACAATACATAAATATATTTGAGATGACAGCTTCATTTATTATCTGCCTATCCATTTTTTTAATCTTACTGAGGTTAGAGAGTGTCACAGTGTCATTGAAAGAAATTTCTTCAATTTTTATATAGGTTTTATTGACAACTTCTTGTGCTGGTAGCCTGCCAAGGAAAGAAGTTAGAATTTGTCAGCTGTTGGCTAGACATTTAAAAAAATGCAAAATAATGAAATGGCAAATCATTTTGTGACACTGTCAAAAAATTGCATGCATAAAGTCATGAGGAGGAAAGTTGGATTTAGGGTGCTTTGCTTTTTTGCTTTTACTTTTTGCTTTACTTTTTTAAAATAACATTGTTTGGTGGCAGCATCTTGGCTGATTTTAGAAGCTTAGTGGAGTACAGAATGGGTAGTATTTTAATGGAAAACTGAATTTCAGGACTTTGACAAATCTGAATAGTTTAAAAAAAGTTTCAGAAGAATCAGTAGCAAATTAGTTCTGTAACATAGCCAAGAAGATGACATTCGATACAGTAATCAGAAATTAGGTTTAACTTGAAGGTTCTTTTTCCTTTTTATTGTAATATTATTTGATATTTATAGAATATTTTTACTCTTTAAAGTATATTATATTAGTTAGTAATTTATATTCCAACCTTCTCAGAAAAGTCTATATTATACATCAGTCCACTACAGATAGTTGGGTGAGGTGTGAGAATATTGGTTTTTGTAAAATCACTTACAAATATATTTTGGGTTAAGGAAAAACTCTGAAATCTTACAAAACACTTCCAGCCATCATAAAACATTGTAGAGCCTCCTCCATGCCATTACATGACCATATTCCACTCCCAGTTGTGTCATCAGTTGAAGAATACCTATACATATTTGTGCATGGAATAGTCTGTGTGTGTAATAATTGGCATGTATCTTAACAGTTTTTTCCCCTTTTCCATGTTACTTATAGTACACCAAGTTGTAATGCGTAAGCATTTGAAAAGGAATTGGAGTAGGAAGTAGAAGTAGCATTAAAAATTAAGGTTCATTTCTTTTAAAAAATGTAATAGAGGAATATATTTTACCCTCCTGAATACATTTTTGAAGTGTGTGTGGCTGTTTATATTTTCTTTCATTGTACTGCTTTGAAGATAAATACATAGCTGGTTGTTATTGTTCCTACATTGAGAATTTCTGCTTGCAATACATAATCACAAACATACTTTACATGCTATCATATTTATTATGAAAAATAAACATCCATGAGTGTATTAAAGAAAGTCATCCTATGTGTACTTTAGTTTGTACATGGGAAGTTATAAGCTGAATTTTGATAAAATTCTAATGTATAGAGAATAGGTTAGCGCTCAATGTACTCAGATACAAATATGAAAACTTCTGCTATTTAGTTTTCTTCCTGCTACTTGTATAGATTACTGTGATTACAATTCTATTTCCTGATGATATTCTAACAGTTAGAACAACAGCAAATGTACCAGGCGGAATGCTGTTGCCGCGCAAAGGCAAGCACAGGGGCGCTTTGCTCCCACACTAAGGCTCCGACCATGCCACTGCCACGACAGGGTGATAGGGAGAGGGCCCAAAGAGCCGCATGCGGCTTCGGAGCCACAGGTTGCCGATCCTTGTTCTAACTTATCTGACTCATTGTATTGTCCATATAATGTCAGCCATTCTTACTAGGATGGCCTTGACTAGTTAATGGGGTCAGTCATGTCAGCATATCATATATGGATTACAGCAAGTTAAATTGCTAAAGTAGACAGCTGATAAATAAAAATACACACTGCTTTCTCACCCCTTGTCCCTTCTTCTGAAGTCTCAGTGTCTGTTATGGAGGAACGAAGTGTTTTGAGGGATACATATGGGTAGAAAATTATCATAAAAGTAGGAAGTCCATATCTATTGTTTTGAAAGCTGGGAATATGTTACATAATTTTATTTAAGCTATTCTTTGACTTACAAAAATTAGAAAAAAATGTGCTGTAATACCAACAGAGATAAACTCATGACTTCCAGTATTAGCATAACTTTTGCCAAATGAAGTCTTTGGAAAAAATATGCAAATTCACAGCAGAAGCCCATTGTAGGCAGTGTTTATTGTCTATGAAATTATTCGTGAGGCGATCCCCCTCCCCAATCTCTTCCAATTGTAATACCATATTAAATATATCTAATCTAATCTAATCTAATCTAATCTAATCTAATCTAATCTAATCTAATCTAATCTAATGAAATATGCAGCACACTAGGTCCTGTTATAGTATATAAAGCTATCTTGGGAGGAGATTATGGTAATTTGCTACAGAAAATTGGCAAAGAGAGAGAACTTAAAAATTGACCTTAAGAGGGAAGTAAAAAGAGCTGCAGTCATTTCTCTATTTTCCCTTCCAGCTACATCAGTGCTCATGGCATTTGAATGATGTGTGAAGGATTTCATTCTTAAAAACAAGAGATGGAGGCAGGAGAAAAAACAATTTCAATTTTGTTTCAATTACTTCAACTTTGAAAGTTAAAAATAGTTAAAGTGATTATTCTTCTAATTGATGTTCCTCTCTTCGGCTTTTATTATATTGTACCTGTATTTGGAATTTCACACTTGGGAATTTTGGAACCTCAAGTTATGCACCATTGCTGTGTAGTTCTATTTTATTTTTTGAAGTTTGTAAAATAGTAACACACCAATAAATTACAGGATAAAAATCACTTTCTAGGTGATTATTGAGGAAGTATCACAGAAAGAGTAATAGCTCTTCAATTCTTTGGTACAAGCGAAAACTTGCAGTGAAGTGTTGATACTTCCTAGATTGGAAGTGCAGACAGGTTAAAAAGGCTTCACCACCCTGTGAGTGTAAGCCACTTTCTTCCTGCTTGTCTGTTGAGGTTGATGGATTTTGTGTGGCAGGTCTGTAATTGCTATGGATTGTGAGTTGGTTCACAGTCTGTATGGGACAGACTAAAAATATGGTTACAGCATGATGATGAACACTCTTTGAGTAGTGTTTTGAATTCATTTGCCTTAGTGTCTGAATTATTTCATTAGTTGTCACTGAACAGCCACATTACAACATTTCACTAGGACTGCAGTATAATTTAATTTCTTAATTAACTTCTCCCCTTTTCCTTTTCCCACATCTTGTATTTGGTTAGCTGGATTAGAAAAAAATCAGGAGTGTGCTTGAGTGTATGCTGATCCTGAAAACACATGAAGTCTACTAAGCTTTTTACCCTTAAGCCATGAAGAAAATGGCCGGGCAAGTTTTTGTTTCAGTCTACATGTCTGTCTAGAGCACTGGTTCTAAAGTCTGATCAATAGGTTTATTGTATACTCCACTTTAAAAGCATTGTGACCTTACCCTGTCTAAAAATAGCATACACTCCTGATGCCAGGAGAACCTTGACCTGCAGGAGCCTATTTGGAATATAACTGACACATCCAGTCAGCTGTATATCTGAGACACTCTTGGAGGACATATTCTGTCCAGCTTCATCCTATTGCTGACTTAGGAGTCCTTAAAAGGGAAATAGCAGCATTTGCCAGAAGATGGCTGGTATGGTCAGGGAGTGGTGGCAGTGTGCTGCTATAGACAGGAGTTTAGGATAATATCTTTGACAAAAGGTCAGATGCTGAAGTAAAAGGTGGAATATTTCTTCAATCTCATAATGCACTGATAAAAATCTGTGAGATACCCTATGATAAAGGCAGGCAAGTCGCAACAAGAGGTTTAATTCACTCTGAAAATCTATAAAAATTGGAATCAGCAATCATTGAAAAAAGCTGAATTGAAATTTATTGAATGATTATTTTTTAAAAGCCCACAAATTATTAAATTGTAAGTACGTCATGTTGCTAATAAAAGGATAAATTATTTTTCAAATTCTTTTTATTCCTCAGAAACATTATCTTTCATTGTCATAAGAGTGAAGCCAAATTATAACCCCCCTTCTCCCCCCCCCCCAAAAAAATCTTCTTAGGGACAATCTGTCCACTTCAATAATATTTTGATTAGATTAATAAAAATCTGAAAACTGTCTTACTGAAGCCTTCATTGCTGATTACTGAGGTAGAAAAAAGTTTTTAAAGTCCTTTGGGTAATAGAAGGAATGGGGTTCTTAGAATCAGGGCCCTACTTGAGACCAGATGAAAAATCCCCAGTATGTATTAGGTCCTGAACTAGAACTAGTTTTCTCTTTAATAAAATGTTTAGCTTATTGTCTAAACTAGTTTCTGTTTGCAAAATCATTCCAATTTAACATGGAATAATTCAGCACCAGTAACATCACCCTCTACCCCACATTGTCTGGCAAAGGTTTTTTTTTTTGGTCTGATTGGAATAAAGAGCTTCCATTTTGAAAAGAAGTAAACTAGTTTTGCAAAGGAATGTTATTTTCCAACTAACAAAATCAGAACCCCTTGTGTGTGAGTTACTTTTCAGCAAGGGTGGGCAATTAACTTTCCAAAGGGGCCACATAAGAAATTGGGACTGTTGTGGCAGTCCTGTGCCCTGCTGTGGCCAACTTGCTTGCTACTGCTGCACTGCCATCTTGCCCTCGATGCCGCCGCCCTGCTTCCAATGTCATCGATGCAGAATAATTCCCATACAAGTCATGCTTCTTCCATTCCTACTTTTCCCATTCCATATTATCTTTGTTATTTATTATGCTTACATACAATTGTTAATGAAGACCTGAAAATGGCTTACTAAATGCTAATTATCATATAGAATAAATTTGAACTGGAGTTTTCTCAGTTGATGTGATGTTCAAAGCCTAGGGTTAATATATTTTGTTTGGGGGGGGGCTCTGTTCTATTTATTTTATGGATTTGGGGGGCTGGGGGTGGGATGCTATTCAGGTCCATTATTTATTAAATGAATGAATAAATGTTTAGTATTTTGTGAGTAAAAATCGGATTACCTTTGTCCTCTTGTACCTTCCAAATATCATCCAAAATATGATTCAACTGTCCCATCCATATTGACAAACTATAGCTGTTACATGATATTTAAACCAGCATTTGAAACTTCATTTAAACTATGGTTTCCACTTCAGTTTTGAATCGCAAATTGAAACCATAATTCCCATAGATTTAGTTTGGTATGAACAAGGAAATCAGGAGGGCATTGGTAACTATAGAACACAATAGGAAAAGTTTGGTTTATATGTCCTTAGGCCCTAAATTATGCAACTTCTTCAACTCTCTAAGATTGTGCTACTGAAATTAGGTGAAAAAGCACTGTAAAACAATGGAACAATTGTCCATTTTATTGTAAAATGTAAGAAGTTAATATATTAGGCTACAAAAAGTTGTTAAAGTTAAGGTTAAAATAGATTTAGAGCATTTGTGGTTCATTGTGTTGGTGGAAATAGGCATTGTTATAACATGTTAAATGAAGCAGGTTATTATCTAAATCAATAGTATGGTATTAGTTGTTTGAGTATAGCATGTTAAGTGTACCCAGCAATTGCGTTATGTCATTCCAGATTTAGAGATTACTGTTGTGTGAACCCAACCATATTTTACTGTTACAAAAAAAGACTACATTTCCTGTGGAAGAGGAAAAGCCTGAAACTTCAATACAGTCTCCTATGATAGCCATTAAAAAGAAATAAAGTACACCTCTGGTGTACCAGAATTAACTGTGTAAGGCATGAATTTTGTAGCTCACATAATTTGCCATTAGCATGAGCATCAATATATTATAGTGCTAAAATATTATACATTTTATTACAAGTTACAATAACTGAAATAAGAAATTGCATTGGGAGCTGTCACTTTTTGTATCAACTTACTTGAAAGCCCCCATTTCATACAGTGAGTGAAGTTGGAATTGATCTCTGTGCTTTAGAAAAGCAACTGCAGCCAAGCAGAAACACTCTCTCCCCCCTGCCCCCCACTTTCCTCATGCATTCAGACTCACAGGCTTTCAATAGACTCACAGGCATTCAAACTGGTGTCTCAGCTACCTGGCTAACATGAGCCACACCCTGGTGTTTTCAAGGATGTGCTGATGTCTAACGGTAGCCTCACCCCACCCAGCCTTTTGAGTTTACCAAAGTAAATGCTAAGACAGAATGGAAGGAGGGGTCTGTGTAGTAGGAAAGGTGATAGCAAACCATATACAGATGGGGAAGCGGAGGTGACACCTGGAGATTGACAGCTATTACAAGCAGGCAAGAGGACTTTGATTCAGCTGCCAACTGCCAGGACCACAAGCTATGGTGAGCAGTATATTCCAGTGGAAGTCCTGCCTGGAGCTTGGAGCTTGGCAGCCACTATAAAAGGAACATCCACAGTGAAGCAGCGCCTTATGCAACTAGTGTAAGAATGTTTGGGAAAGGGCAAAGGTTTTATGCTACTTTAAAGACTTTAAAACTTTAGTTTGAACTGAATATTAAAAAAATAAGTATTAAAGACATCTTTATGTTGCCACATCACATTGCAAAGCCTACAATTGTGAGTTGACCTAGATCAATAGCTTGTTGTTGTGGAAGGTGTTAATTTTCAGTACAGTTTGTATAGGTTTGCTATGCTATGGTGTATCCAGCCCTTAGAGAACAAAGAACCTTTTTATACATAGAGTAATTCCCTGCAATAGTTCATCCATCGAAGAACAAAAATATAAGAAAAGACTCTTACACTGCTGACTCTGACGGAAGGTTTGTCTAGTGTTCCAGTATGTTTCTCACAGTAGCCAAGCCAATATATCTGGGAAGTCTATGTAAATTATCATGACTTTTAGATATTGGTAACTGTTCTCAACAGACACTAACAGTCTTTACTATATCTAAGGTAAATAATTTGTATATATTAAGTTTGATAGATTAAAAAAGAACATCCAGTCTTATGGATTTGGTACTCTCTTTCCTGTTTTGCTCTTAGTGGCAGTGCAGGTCTTAGGAAACCAGTGACCCATTCTTTTCTGTTATTTGTGTTCAGCCACCCTTTCTTTCTCCATTGAGCTGGGGAGAGAGAAGCCAGGAATGGGTGTTGCTCTATTCTTCTGCCTGGAGACTGACCACGTGATCTTTTTTGGTCACACCTTCCTTGCCTGGTGACCTCCCAGTTCGGCTCAGTCTTCAGCCAGACGAGATGTGCAATATGAACGGCTTCGCCCATCGATTACTGGATCTTCTAACTGTGAGCTAAAAAGGAACAATTGTTTGAAAATCGCCTTAGCGATCAGGTCGGCTAACTGGTCCGCTGGTTAGCCGCCTTTTCTGGCTTCCGATAGCCAAGGTCCCTGCAAGTCGCGCGGCAGCGGCGAGGGGCTCCATTCCTTCCTCCATTCTTAATCACTAAGCCGAGGCCCCAGGCTTCCCACCAGGAAATAAAAAGGCGGAGGGGACTCAGTCCCTGTCCAGCTTCACCTGGGCACACTGGTAGCGGCGGTCTCGTGTTTGGCCCAGTTCAAGCCGCGGCAGCAGCAGCCCATTGCAGGCCAGATCTACCTTGCGACGCGGTGGAAAATGGCGGCTCTGGCACCTTCCACCAGCCAGAAGCCTCAGGAAGGGGACAATAGGGCTTGTCCGAGCTACAGACAGAGCTACAGACAAAGCTCCTGCAGCCAGAGGGCTGCTGCCAAGGGAGCTGCAGAGAGGATCCATAAGGCAGCCGCTGTGAGTGGCAGAGGCTGCAAGGCGGCCGAAAAAGATACCAAACGGTGTCAAAAGGCCATTAAAAAGGAGCTGGCCAAAGCCCAAAAGGCTGGAAAGAGCCAGGGCCCGGGAAGCCATTCCATAGGAGGAGCTGGATTTTCCTGCCTTGCAGAGGAACAACCGTTGCGTTCTCCTAATGAACCAAGCCTTTTACAGCCTGTATGCTATCGCGCCTGGTCACCAGATGGCGTTAGAGAGCTGTTTTCCCCTATACAAATGGAATCAGTGGATAAATCTGAGGTTTTTTCTGCTGCAAATCCCAGCATGTCTGTAGCAGAATCAGAGAGACAAATTCCTCTTCCAAGGGTGATACCTGAGGCTACCTTTACCCCAACTGCGGCGGGGCTCCGCCCAGGGGATGTTAGTGGTTCAGAATTACCTGACCACCTAAAATTATTTCCCAGGCAATATCGCAGGGAATAGCTGCAGGCCTGCAGCAAAGGAGCCAACCTCCCCAAAGTTTTCCTCATTTCCTGACTCAGCAACTGCCACCCACAGACACAGGACTCCTGGGTGGATCCTCAGAGCCTTCCCTCTCAGGCTCCTTCCATTCAGGAGTGGGGACTCCTCTGCTGAGGAGGAGGAGTTCATGGCTCTTTTGGAGGATGAGGGAATGACCCCTGATCCTTCGCCTTTCACAGGCCTTTTCCGGTCTGACTTATTCAAGTTCTTGTTACGCAAGGCCAAGGCCATAACAAATTTGGGGCCTGATCCTGTGCCAGATCCTGTGCCAGATCCAGCTCTGAGTGCTGTGGATTCAGGTCATATGCTCTTTTCAGAGCCGACTGTTGAAAATGAGGTGGTTCCATCACCCAAGCTATTTCTGGACGTTCAGAGGCAGTGGGCCAGTCCAGGGGCGGGCCCTCCCCCTACAGGTACTGAGAGGAAACTCTGTAATGTAGCCACAGACCTCTCTGAGGCCCTGCAAGATCCTACGGTAGATAAACCAGTGGCAGCCTTGACATCTGCTGCGCTCCTACCTACTGATGCCATTGATTGCCTCAAGGCAGACAACAAGAAAGCGGAACTTGCCCTTCGCAAAGCCCACCAGGCAGCTGCCTGGGCGGTCAAGGCTGCAACATCCGCTTCGTTTTTTAATCGGGCCTCATTGCTCTGGCTTTGCCAGATGCATGCGAGGGTGCCCCCGGAAGAGATCAAATTACACCAGGACATCAACAAATTGGTGGCTGCAGCTGAGTTTTCAGCTGATGCCACACTGAATGCCGCAAGGTTCGCATCTAGATCCATAGCCTCTTCAGTCACGGCCCATCGCCTGCTATGGCTTCGGCACTGGCAAGCTGACAACAAGAATAAATGGAAGTTGGCATTTGCTCCCTTCACGGGCAGCAAGTTGTTTGGGGAGGCCCTAGAACCCATCCTAGTTGACACCAAGGGCAGGGGCAAGACCATGCCTTCCCTGTACAGGCGGGGTGACTGACGTCCCTCGCCATATTTTCAGAGGCAGCCCTATCGGGCCCCGGACACGGGACTCGACTACCATCAGTCCCAGAGACCATTCTCGGGTAGGCAAGACAGACAATCAGACAGGTCTGAATTTCGGAGCTGTCAGCCGTTTCAGAACAAGCGGCCCTTTCGTGGAGCAGGAAGTCGCCCCTATCACCGCTCTAAATGACTGCAGGGCCGACCCTCCAATCAGCAGCCGCCTCAGCCTCCATGCACATCAATGGGAGGCTACAACATTGGACAGGTGGGTCCTCAGCACAGTGAAGTTCGGTTTGGCACTGGAGTTCCTCACCACACCCCCAGAGTTCTTTCTAAGATGTCCCGTATCCAGGGACGCAGAGAAGAGAGGCCTGATGGAAACAGCTATTCAGCCCATTCAACCTGTCCCTCAAAACCAGCAGGGACAGGGATTTTATTCAATCTTATTCGTGGTCCCAAAGAGCTCCGGGGGATGGAGAGCGATTCTAGATCTGAAGTGGCTAAACAAGTGTCTTACCTACAAGCGTTTCAAGATGCAGTCCCTCCAGTCAATACTGGAGAGCATACGGGAGGGCGACTTCCTCACCTCCATCGACTTGACAGAGGCATACCTCCATGTACCGATCTTGTCTGCCCACAGGCAATTCCTCCGTTTTTCCTACCCAAACAAACATTACCAGTACAAGGCCCTGCCATTCGGCCTGTTGTCAGTGCCAAGAACATTCATAAAGCTGGCAGCCCACCTCCGGGCTCTGCCAATCAGGGTCCAGTGTTACCTGGACAATATTCTGATCCAGTCCTCTGGGGCCCAGGCAGAGGTGGACCTCCGGACAATGATCCAGGTACTACAGGACCATGGCTTTTCGATCAACACCAAGAAAAGCCATTTCTCTCCGACCACCCGATTGCTCCACCTGGGAGCCATCATAGACACTTCCTTGTGTGTGGTCTCCCGCTCTCCGGAGAGACAAGACAGCTTGCAGTCCTTAGCAAGGCGCATCACGACTGAAGGTACAGTATCTCTGGCACTCCTGTCACAACTCCTGGGCAAGATGGTGTCTTGCATTTCCATCGTACCGTGGGCACGCCTACATGCCAGGATTCTTCAATGGTTCCTCCTGCCTTACCAGAGATCCGGCAGGAGCCACTCATCAGACAGGGTCAGATTCCCACAGAAGGTACTGCAGTCCTTCCAGTGGTGGATGTCCCAGGCCATCGACAGGGGATGCCTGTTCAAAGAACCTGACTGTCTGACCATCATGACAGACGCCAGCCTCTTCGGCTGGGGGGCCCATCTCCAGTCACTGATTGCCCAAGGCCAGTGGAGTCAGTCAGACCTGAGACACAATATCAATTGGCTGGAGCTCAGGGCGATTCATCTGGCTCTCAAAAGCTTCCAGAGTGCTGTAGTCGGCCATCACGTCCTAGTCTTGACAGACAATGTGACCACCAAGGCTCACATCAACCGCCAAGGGGGTACCCATTCCAGGTCCCTCATGCAAGAACAACTGGGCCTCTGGGCGGAGAGACACCTTCTGTCCCTGAGGACAGAACATATTTCTGGGGTGCAGAATGTACAGGCGGACTGCCTCAGCAGGGTGACAGTGGACCATTCAGAATGGCACCTCTACCCCACCCTATTTCAGGAACTGTCAGGTCGCTACAGCAATCCAGTCCTAGACCTATTTGCCTCACCTTGCAATGCACAACTGCCAAGGTTCTTCAGCAGGCTTCCCTCACTGGGGGCGGAGGGGGTCAATGCCCTCCGCAGCCCGTGGCCCTAGGGGCTTCTATACGCCTTTCCTCCCCTTCCTCTGCTGCCAGCGGTGATAAGGAAGGTGTTGACGGAGAAGACGGAGGTGATCCTATAGGCTCCCCATTGTCCCAGAAGACCATGGTTTGCCGACCTGGTCAACCTGTCGGTGGCCCGGCCCTGGAGGATACCTCAGGACAGGATCTCCCTCAGCCAGGGGGCACTGATCCATCCGGATCCTCAGTGGCTTCAACTGACCGCCTGGCGCTTGAGCGGAGGGTCCTGAGCCGAGACAACCTTTCCTCCAGGGTCATCCGGACCATTCAGGCCTCTAGGAGGCCATCCATCGTCAGGATATATAACGCTACCTGGAAGGCCTTTTGCACCTGGTGCTCTAGGACGCACTCTGACCCTTCTTCAGGGTCAGTGGCCCAAGTCCTGGAGTTTCTCCAGGAGGGGTTAGACAGGAGGTTGACACCTAATACTATTCAAAGGCAGGTGGCGGCATTGTCTTCAGTCTTGTCTTGTGGGAGCCTGGAGTCCCTCTCCAAACACCCTACAGTGCGCAGGTTTCTCAGGGGCGCTAATAATTTACCGCCTCCTGTAGTCCACAGGTACCCCACTTGGGACCTGATGAAGGTTTTGCAGGCCCTCACTGAGGGACCATTTGAGCCGTTAAGATCGGCTAGCCTGCACTTCCTCACATTTAAGGTGGCTTTCCTTGTGGCCATTACACCAGCCAGAAGGATTTCTGAATTGGTGGCCCTTTCTGTGAGGAAAGATCTATGTATTTTTCACCCTGACAGGGTGGGTCCTATGGTTGGACCCCTATTTCGTCCCCAAGGTAAATTCCTGGTTCCATAGGGCCCAGGAACTGATCCTGCCCAACTTCTGCCTGGGGCCGAAACATGCCCTGGAGAAGAAGTGGCATACCTTGGACGTTAGGAGGGCCCCTCGTATATACATTAAAAGGACTTCTCCCCTCAGGAGGACTGAGTCCCTGTTTGTTTCCTTTCAGCCTTCTACAATAGGCAACAGGGTAACTCCATCAACAGTGGGACGGTGGATTAGGGCGTGCATTGCCAAGGCATACGAGTCACAGGCCCTCCCAGTGCCTGGGCATGACACAGCCCATTCCACTAGGAGCGCAGCCATGACGGTGGCATGGGTGACACAGGCCTCTATTGAGGAGGTGTGTTGAGCAGCTACATGGTCCTCTCCATCCCCGTTCATCAGGCATTACAAGCTGGACACCTTCGCTTCAGCAGAAGCGGCCTTTGGTAGGCGAGTCTTCCAAAGGGTCCACACTGATGGGGGGACTTAGGACGAGACTGCTCCCCACCCGTTGGGACAGGCCAGCTTTGGTATGTCCCATTCCTGGCTTCTCTCTCCCCAGCTCAATGGAGAAGGGGCCTACCTGATACGCTCCTTCTCGTTGAGCTGGAAGAGAGAAGCCAGCCCCACCCTGGCTAACGTCTGGTCCACAGTCCGGGAGGGGCTAATGTTTTCACAGGTCACTAGACTTGTCATCGCTACGCCTTCGTCGCTTCAGCAGAAGCGGCCTTTGGTAGGCGAGTCTTCCAAAGGGTCCACACTGATGGGGGGACTTAGGACGAGACTGCTCCCCACCCGTTGGGACAGGCCAGCTTTGGTATGTCCCATTCCTGGCTTCTCTCTCCCCAGCTCAATGGAGAAGGGGCCTACCTGATACGCTCCTTCTCGTTGAGCTGGAAGAGAGAAGCCAGCCCCACCCTGGCTAACGTCTGGTCCACAGTCCGGGAGGGGCTAATGTTTTCACAGGTCACTAGACTTGTCATCGCTACGCCTTCGCCGAACTGGGAGGTCACCAGGCAAGGAAGGCGTGACCAAAAAAAGATCACGTGCTCAGTCTCCAGGCAGAAGAATAGAGCAATACCCATTCCTGGCTTCTTTCTGCCAGCTCAACGAGAAGGAGCATATCAGGTAGTACCAACGCCCCTTCTGACTTATCTCTGACTTAAAGTTAATTTTTGTAACTTGTAATTCATATAATCAGGTCGTCATTCTTGATTTTGGAATACATTTTTTTGGCAGCAGAAGATTAATCAAGACATTATTGGAGGAACAAGGATAGTTTTAGATATATCAATATTACTGATTACTAATTACTAATTACTGATTTAATGTTAATACTCTATTTGCTTAGTTAATGAACACAGTTATCCTTGGGGTGAGCTGAGACCAGTCTACCAGCAATCTGCTTTACAACCTGCAACTTAGACAACTGCTTTTTCGGTGGAAACTAATCAAGGAGAGAAACAACCTAGAACTAAGGAGAAATTTCCTGACAGTTAGAACAATTAATCAGTGGAACAACTTGCCTCCAGAAGTTGTGAATGCTCCAACACTGGAAGTTTTTAAGAAGATATTGGATAACCATTTGTCTGAAATGGTAGTAGGGTTTCCTGCCTAGGCAGGGGGTTGGACTAGAAGACCTCTAAGGTCCCTTCCAACTCTGTTATTCTGTTCTGTTCTAATCAGGTCAGGCAAGCCCTTTAACTGGTCACTTGTCATTCAGTTTCTTCAATAATGTTATATCTATCTAAACATTAAATATCTTTTCAAATGGCACACTTGGCAAAGAAATTATAATTACCATATTCTTCGGAGTATAAGACGCACCGGAGTATAAGACGCACCTTAGTTTTTTGGAAGGAAAATAGGGGGAAAAAATTCTGCCTACCAGGTATTCCTCTGGCTAGTCCTTAGCCTGGTCAGCTTCAGCACATTAGTTCTCTCGCTGGTTTTGAGATTGGGGCTGTGCTTTTAAAGGAGGGAGGGAGCAGCAATTAGAAAAGCAGGCAAAGCACGGAAGATTGCTTAGCTCATGTTGGGGCTGAAAAACAGCTTCAAAAGCACATCTGAGCTCCAGTGACTAAAGCAGGTAAAGCGCGGAAGGGGTAAGAGAAGGCAGCAGCTGTTCCTGGAAGCCATTTTGGGTACCGCGCATCGAGAGTTTGGAGGCTGAAAACGCAACACGCGGAGCCCAAAAACACAAGCCATTGTCGGTTGCAATCTCTGCAGCCAGGAAGAGGACGCGCGGAGGCCGAAGGGTGGGGGCCGGCTAGTGGGCATGGCTACATTCGGAGTATAAGACGCACCTAAATTTTCAGACTCTTTTAGGAGGGAAAAAAGTGCGTCTTATACTCCGAAAAATACGGTATATATAAATTATAACTTTCATTTTTTTCAAGTACGTATCTATTTGGAAGAGAAATAAATTATGGAAACTGGGCAGTTCTTCATGATGCGTAGAAATCTTTAACAAAAGTTTTATATTCTTTGCATTCTTATTTCAGGTTATGTTTTAAATGGATGAGAATGATGGAGTTAACGGGAAAAGGGGTTAAATTAGCAGGGAAAAGCAGAAAAATTGGACGGTATGCAAAAGGACTGCATTGGAGTGAGTGTGAATATGCACTCTGCACCTGTCAGCACATCCTTAAAGAACTTGTATCTGTTACACTATTTTATTTGTATTTGTATTTGTATTTTTTATTTATTTTATTTTATTTTATTTTATTTTATATATCCTTCTATGCTTTTTAGTATATTCTTAGATTTATTTCNTTTTTATTTATTTTATTTTATTTTATTTTATTTTATTTTATTTTATTATTTTACTTTTTTTATTTTATTTTATTTATTTTATTTATTTTATTTTATATTTGCCGTCCATCTCGTATACAACAACTCTGGGTGGTTTTACAACATAAAAATGTTTTAACATTTTTAACGTTAACATTAATATTTTTAACATTAACATTTTTAACATTAACATTTAACATTAAAAATATATTAAAATCAACAATTACAGAACACAGTGGCTAAAATCATTGACAAATAAAATCATTCACACCAGATGGGAAAGGACACATGGGGAGGTGGCATTAAGTTTTAATTAGTCAACCACCTCCAGTAGGAAGCTCCCCCATTGGGTCCCCAAACCATCTGGCAGAGCCAGGCCTTAAGGCTCTTACGAAACGTCTGAAGGGTGGGAGCAAATCTCACCTCAGGGGGTAAGATGTTCCAGAAGACAGTACAATGACAGAGAAGGCTCTTCTCCTGGAACCCATCAGCCAAAATCCTTGGCTGAATCAGTTATTAAAGTCATATGTTAGCTATATGATCCCTGGAAAATACATGTTTGCATTACAAAGATGACCATAAGATTTTTTGGAGTGAGTATGGACACCTTGTCAGTACTTCCTTAACTCAAATATGTATTTTCCTGTAATTATATAGTTGTATTTCTTTCCATGTATGGGAATTAATTTTAATATTATATGAATTGTCCTTTTTTCTTTTTCTTTTTCCCCCCACGTAAGTTTTAATTTATTGTAATCACCATAATGCATGTATTCTTTTATTATACTAAGATATTAATATTGTTTAACTTCACTAATAAGAAAGAAATAGTTAAAAGGAATGTAATTGGCAAAGCAGGAACTTGTGGTCTGCAGAAATCGGGTGCCTTCCAAGACCACTAACAGAATAGCCAAATATCTCTTGACTAACAAAGGCAGAAAGAAAAGGCCTAGAATTTAATCTTTGGGTATAAATCTACATATGGCTTCATTTTTTCTCAGTAAAGATATAGTTAAGTCATGGCTAAGAACCATATGATAAGTTACTCAGTTCCAGAATAATGGGATAAGAGTCAGATGAAATTTATAAATGAGAAGTACAGAAATCTAGCCACCATTGTCCATTAAAATGTTGGGTAGCAAAATAAATATTTTCCAGCTGTGGCAAACACATTTATTGTTTACAAAAAGAAAAAATGCACAGCATTTTCTAAGTTTGAGAAGATCCAAGCAAGCAGTTCTGAAATAAAGGCAAGCTGTACATAACTCCAGTTTGACTCTTGTGCTATATTGCCAATTCCTCCTTTCTTTGAGTCTCTTGAACTCCAAGTTTATGAAGATGATAGAAACAAATGAACAGATGAATACTGTTTCAAAACAAATTGCATCAATAGAAATCATTTAAAGGGATGGGGAAAGTAATTTATGATAAATGAATTTTGTTGAAATTTGTTTGATTTTCTGGGTTGTCATTAAAGTTTTGAATTCAGACTTCCCCGATAGCTAAGAGAAATGCTGTAATCAAATTCTATACTGAATTCTCCAATATGCAGTCAAATAACCATAGCTGCAATTCATCCTTTGCATCTGATAATAGTTAAAATCCAGCAGCTGTTGGTTTCCCAGAGTATTGAAATTGCAAAAGGGGGATTACTTGGATTTTTTTTTAATTTTAAGCATTTGTTAGCTGAAATTGCTGTTATAATTCTTTTATAATTTATTTGCTAATAGTTTATGCTGTTTATGAAAGTTGAATACTTATATAGTAAAGAGTATTACCCCAGACTAGGACTGCTTTTCGGGAGCAAATTCTAAAAGTAGATAGGATTGCTATAAAATAGATAGGTTAAATCTTCAGTGCTGAATGATGATAGACTTATTATATTTTCCAGTCATTTATATAGTATGTAGCAGCTGGTTTTAAAATGAAATAAAAATGTAATGGATATTTGAGATTATACATATACTGATTTTTTTTCTGTCACACTGATTTTTGTATTGTTGTGGTAAAATCGGCAATCTTACCTATAGATCTTTTTGTGATTTATCACAGCCATGCTGCAGTTAGTACTAGTGTAGTAATCATAACAATCACCAGTAGTAATAATAGTGAACATAAAAGAAATGTTGGCTCTTCTCTGGGTAGACTTGCCTTTTTGTTATTGTAGTGCAAGCGCTACTTGTGTACTTTAGGCTGACCTAAAGACTTTGAGTGTCAGGCAGTGTTTGTGCACAAAGATTGCTCTTTCTGGAAATGTTGGTTTGATTATTGTAATTCACCAACTATTACTTCTGTTTCTGAGTCTCTAATTTTATTTATCAGAAACTCAGAACTCTTTAATTTCCAGAGATAAGTTTATGTCCTAGTTTTAGCCCTTCAGTAAACTGAACTTTTTGGTCTCTGTGCCCTGCTTGCGGCAGATTGTATTCTCATGTTAAATGAGGTCTAGCCATATTGGAAGCTGTAGAGTTGTACTTGATTCTAACCTGGATGATGCTGTTTGTGGCAGCAGAGAATCCCTGATTATTGGAAGAAGTTGAAATCAGAGCAACTGTTTATTGTAACAATTCATTTATTTTATTTTAAATTTATTGGCTGCCCCTCCAGTGAACTCTGAATTATATATTTGATCCTCTAAATTCCTACGTCTTGGTGATGGAGATGCCCTGATCCTGGTTCTTTCTTACTAAAAATGACATTAATTGAAATTTGTCATTATGTCTTGCAGAGTTTAAAACAGATTATCATTGTTCATTGTGCAGAAGATTAGCAATCTTCATCTTGTGGGATGTTTCTTACACAGGAGAGAAAAAAATCCCCCAAATCCGTAATAATTTGCATGCAACACCAATATGCTAATTTATTTGAATACATATAAGTTTAGAAGTCATTATTGTAATTTAAATAGTATGAGTAATGTATCCCAACCTATCCTTGGAGAGAAGTATCATTAGGAGAGTTGTACGCTGTTTTTATGCCCAAGTATTAGCTTTTCCTTCTTAAATTCTTTATAATTTAGTGAGATTAGGATTGCAAAGCCACTTGGATGTCTTTAAATCGACACAGACAACTCTTCTGGGCTGACATTTATGAATAAAATGTTAACATAATGTACAGGTATATGTGAAAATTGTTAGAATATTCATGAACTGGGAGAGCCAGTGGTAACAAGGTCAGCCAATGAATAGGCATAACAACTAAGTCAGCCAATGGGAGCTAAACACATCTGAGTCTGTGCAGAGAATGGAAACTGAAACTAGAAGGCTGAGTGTGGCTCAGTCCACTCTCTGAACTCTGAACTGAAAGCTTGTCTGCTGCTGGAAATGAAACTGCTTGTAACTGTTGCTACATTGAAGAAATAATCTACTTGTGGTATTGTAAATATATATATATTACTACGGTATGTTTATAAAGAAGTTAATGAATCCAGCTGAATCAGTTATCTGTGTGTGCTTCTGGAATTGATTTTTCTGCAACAAACACTGATAAAAATAACTAATAATACGTAGCACAGAATAAACAAAGAACAAGTTCTGTTATTGAAAAAAAAATGTGTAAGGAAGTCCAAGTTCCAGATCTTTGTTTTCTTATTTGGTGTTTTAGCCATGACTTAATGTTTATTTGTAATGTTTTAGCAAATCTTACGTTTAACTTACTTATACACAGCCAGCATCCATCAACAGTCCCAGAGACCAACTTGTTTTCCCAGATGGTTACCAATAGAAGCAAGTGAAAGAGAAATAATGTAGTATCTGAAACCCCACTCCCTAAAAATCAATTAAAACAGGAAAAAAAACAACCTGTTGTCACAGCTTCTGTTTTGTTAACATTTTTCTGAGATGGCTTTGATTATGCATTCCTCCAGTTTGGATTTGGAAATTCTAGAAGCTAATCTAGAATTTCACTTTTTGGAGACTTACATGGTTTAAACAAGCATGGGTTGTGCCCATTAGTCCAGCTTTCAACATTCCCATATATATTTGAGTCAGCAGTAGCAAACTTTGAAGGAAGAATTCTCAGTGCAATTGGAGATCTGGCTTCATGAGGTTCCTCATTGGAGGATGTTCTAATTATATTTAACCAATTTTATATAGCCTGTTCATACAGCACATTAGGCAGCGTATAATTGTAGTCCCTATGCTCCTTATCTGAATATAAGAAACTTCATGTTTCAACCAGGCTTTGGAATGTGGTGTCTCTAATCCTTTAGAATATTTTTCTTTCTATCATGTCAGTGCCACATATACCAGCCGAAGTAAGATACAGCCTTTGACAATTTCTAGTTTTAGTAAAAATGTTTGTTTTCAGACAAACTAGAATATTTTGCCTTTATTTAAACAAATAATCACTTCTGCCTCACAAAACTTTAATGTTTTAAATCTTACACAGTTCTCTCTGGGAGTTAAAATTGGGTGATGAAATTAGCCTACCTAAGTATTAACTGAAAGTTGAGATATTTTGATTATTTTGTTTTTAGATGACAAATTGCATATTTAATTAATACTTTGAATACATTTTGAAAGTATAGGAAAATATTTTAAGAAATAAGATGTACATTGTGTGAATTTAATGGCATTGTGTACATGCAGAAATTAGATTCATAAATAATTCTGAAGAACTTTGTTTTCATTTACAAAGTTAAAATATATGTTCTTGTCTATTGAAGCTCCCAAAATAGAACTGAAGCTCAACATGTGAAAACATTGGATAGTAAAAGTACAGAAAACAAGATTTTGTAACTTGGAATTGAACTAAGTTATTCAAAATAAGCATTCTCCTAAGTTTGACTTATGATAGAATCTAGCTGCTATTTGGATATTAGTTTGATAATATATTAAAAGAAAACAAGATTTAGTCTTTCTTAATCCTATCCTAGGATGTAAGAGCCGAGGTGGCGCAGTGGTTAGAGTGCAGTACTGCAGGCTACTTCAGCTGACTGCTAGCTGCAGTTCAGCGGTTCAAATCTCACCGGCTCAAGGTTGACTCAGCCTTCCATCCTTCCGAGGTAGGTAAAATGAGGACCCAGATTGTTGGGGGCAATATGCTGACTCTGTGAACCGCTTAGAGAGGGCTGTAAAGCACTATAAAGCGGTATATAAGTCTAAGTGCTATTGCTATTGCTATTGCTATGTTCCTGTTTACAGAAACAAAATTTCCCCTTTCTAAAGAAAAAATACATTTACTGTTTTATGTTATATCATACAATTTTATTTTATTGTACTATTCTGCAGAAGTGGCCCAGCAAGAGTTCTATAACCCTAAAATTTATAACAAATACGTTTAAAAAGGCCCTTTTACAGCTATCATAAATAATAAAACACAGAGCTTTATCTACTTAAAAGCTTAATTCAAAAATATATAGAAAAATGGCAAAAAAGGGCAGAGATTTACTTCTATAAAACTAGATACAATAACAATGGCATAATTTGTTGTGTAGGAGGTAACAGAACTGGTTGAAAGGTTTTGTGAGCTAGATTTTCATCTGAGAGGCAGGAAACGGTGTGCTTTGGGGATGATCATCTCAGGAAAGAAGCCCTGTCCTAATGGGAAGCTCCTCTAGGGGCCTTGGCTTTCTGAAAACGTTGAGGAAACCCTGAGGAATCCGCAGATCGGGTTCAGGTTAAGATGCTATCCAGAGGAGCAACCATGTAAAATACAGGTAGTCCTTGACTTACGATTGCTTGTATGGTGAGTGTTTGCAATTACAATGGTACTGAAAGACTTGAATTCAAAGATCCAGCCATTGCAATCTCCTGTGGTCATATGAACAAAATCCCACCCCCCTTTCTTAGGGAAAATGTCGTGAGACCTAGTGCTGGTGAGAAGCAGGCCTGAGGCCTGCAGGTACCCAGCAGAGTGGAAAATGGAGCACAGCATCCTTCAGAGAGTGGGGGAGACCCAAGGCAGACCATGTGTGAGGTGAGGAGATGCTGCAATGTGGGACTGGGCCTGTGCCAGACGTCCCAGGAGTTCCCCGACCACCTGAGTCATCCTGTGCTTCACTAAAAGAACACGCTCGTTCACTTAATGACAGCAATGGTGAGAGCAGAGAGGTGAAATTGTGATTATTAGGCAAGGTGATGACATGCATGGCTCACTTAATGACCACTATGACTTACAACCATATTAGGCAGGCTCCATTACGGTTGTAAGTTGAAAACTACCTGTATATTGCAGTTGAAACTGCAAATGGTGCTGTAGCACTTAAACGACTAGCATACTGACATATACATAAACATGCCCTCCATTTTTTATACTTCCAGCATAATGAAGTTGACAACTCTTTTTAAAGCATTCGGAAATGTCCCATAAACATGAATTAATCTCATTTTAAGAACAAAAGAAACTTACTTAATATTCTTTAAGACCCTTAACTATTGATTTTTTAATATTCCACCACTTCCCTGTTTCAAAGTTACAGAGCTTAAATTATGCTTTAAAATGCTTTTTAAAAGCCTTGATAATATTTTTAATTGTTTATAAAAATACTATACATTTCAGTGCTAATAGTAACTCAAAGAGTTTTAGATGCTACTAGAATGAGTGCCTGGACTTGTGGGATGCCTTAATTGAATATACTACCTTCTGCAGTTTTAGCAATAGCAACAGCGCTTAAGAGTTATATAGTGCTCCATAGTGTTTTACAGCACTCTCTAAGTGGTTTACATATATAAGCATATTGCTGCCAACAATCTGGGTCCTCATTTTACTGACCTTGGAAGGATGGAAGGCTGAGTCAAATTTGAGCCAGTCAGGATGGAACTCCTGGCTGTGGGCATTTTAGTCTGCAATACTGCATTCTAACCACTGCACCACCATGGCTCCTGTTTTAAATAAAAAAATGGTTTACAAACTTTGTTGACAATTATCTGATCCAAAGTATTTCCATGTTAATTAGCCTATGAATTCCAATAAAAAGTGGGGGAAAGAGAGACTGGTTTTCTGTTTTCTTATTAGTGTTTTCCCCTAGTGTGTTGATCTGTGAATAAAGATCAGAATTATACTTATGTCTTAATAGGTTTTTTTTTCATTTATCAAATTTATATAGCCATCCATCTCACCAAAAGTGATTCTAGTGTTGCAGAAAGATCTCCCAAGCTTGCCTCATAGCTTCTCATGTTGGAAATGCAGTGTAATTTTGACTAAAAAATCAAGCCTCTGTTATGATATCAAAGCAGTCACATAATAACTTCTTGATTGTGCTCTTAGTAGATTTTTGACTTCTTCATTTAGATAATATAGTGAAATAGAAGGCAAGATATTTGCCCAAAGCTGGATGTCAGAAAATTTCTCCTCCTCCAGCATCATATGTTAATTGTAATCTTTAAAAAAAAGATTAGGGGTTTAAGTAGAATTTTAATAATGATGAATGCAACATAATATATCATCAGTCTATTAACAACAATTTGTGTACAGCTCCAATTAATTTTACACGCAGAATGTCTTAAGAAGACAGACCATTTATTACAGTATTACAGATTAAATCAAAGAGATATAAAGAGCCTCCTTGATAAGTTCTATGAGATATCTTGATAAGTGAGGAATAGTTTAATTTGTAATAGCCCCAGATCAAAGAATATATTTTAATCTGATTAAATAAAAAAGAAGGCAATACATTGGGCAAACCTTGCTCCAAAAGTACCATATTAAGGTTGTATTCTGCATCCACCACACCACTACTGCCTATTCCAATTTTTTTCTGAAGGTAAATCTAAAATATCAATTAATAACCAAATATCTAAGCTTGCCATCTTTTTAATAGAACCAGGTTGTGCCAAGATGAACTGTCAGAGATTTGTCTGTACAATATTCTAATGTACCAATATCATGATCCCAATTTTGACAATAAAATTTTAACTAAAAAGAAAAGGTGATAGCTAGTAGAATCAGCAAAATCCTTACCAGCCTTCAGAATCTGTAAACCACATTAAGGGAAGTTGAAAAAACTTCATTCAAAAAAATCTCTAATAAGATAGATGCAAAGCAATTGATTGGCTGTGATTTTATTATATGTATGAAAAATGTGATTGTTATTTCTTCTAAGATTAATCCTTTTTAGACAAAAAAGTGAGGGAGCAAATACGAATAAAACACGTGGGTGTTTTCCAGAAAATTTCCTTTGTCCTCCACAAATTACCTCACATTAGTAAACTTATTGCTGCTTTTTTTTTTCTTCCACAAGAATGCAGCCTTTGTTGTTTTCACTAGAAGTTAAGGTGACATAGCTTGAGCTTTTCACTATTGGAAGAGTTTAATGAGTGATTTATCTTTGCGTTAGCTTTCCAGGATTAGCCTCACTAAAGCAGAAGACACAATTTCCTGAATGACTTTGAATAAAACCATTGACTATCATTTTTTTAAAAAGGAAAAGAAAACTCGGGGGAAGGGGGAGGCAGGGAACATGTCAGAACAGAGATTTGCAAAAACTCACCATAAAAAAATTCTGAAGCACACCTTGGAGTCTGGGTGAATTATAAATGTGAATGACAAAACCTTTAAAACTTCAGTACGTGTGACTGTTATACACAACAAAAATTCTCTTATTAGAAACCTAAACAAGGCAACTTTAAATTGCTGAAACAATAGGACTTTCCTAAGGTTAAATTTATGAAGTTGGAAAAGGTAGCAAAGTCAGGCATATTTCATATCTTTATGCTGCAGTGGTCTCCTGGACATATTTTCAACTGGATCTCCCACCCCAATTCCATGAGGGAAGAAGAATAGCACAAGATAAGTTTCTCCTGGTTTTTCAACTGCCAGGTTTTCCTTTATGAAAGGAATACCACACCCATGTCCGCCTACCTACAAGTTTGAGAGTTAGACACATTTTTGGCACCAAGCGAGGGAAGTGTTCCAACATGTTTTAAGGAGCAGCTTTCCTGCTCTGTCAGTCTAATGTAGGGATGTTTGCTGAGTGTTTTTATAAACACTGATGCAGATATGCATCAGTGATGCAGAGATAAAACTGATGCCGGGTTACTTGGAAGAGGAGGCACGCAACATATGTCAGATGCTGCCATCTACTCAGATGATGAAATTATCAATATCTCTTCTTCCACAATTGCCATTACGTTATAGCTTTAGTTATTTTTATTACTTTTAGACAAATGGCTATCACATGCAAATGTGTAGATTTTACATTCAGAGAATTATAAAATAGCTGATATTTTATTGGTTTAACTAATCATACTGTTCCGTCATTGATACTGGCAGTTTCAAAATCTTGTCATGTTACTCCTAACAGCAGATAGGTGAATTAAATGAAAGCCTTTACTGTGGTGGTTCATTGAAAAGACATTAGGTAGCATTCTTAGACTTTTTTTGTGTGTGTTAGAAAAACACGGTGCATTTTATGAAGTTAAAATATAAAACAAAACAGTAAATAGAATTCTTATGACTGTATAGATACATATATGGAAATGACATATGAGTAATTTATAAATTTTGTAATAACTCTTGCCTGTAGAGCTCATTTTTTCTTATGCTACACCAATTAGCTAAGTAGCACTATGCAGGACAGTGGTGCTTCAAAATTGTCACCAACTTCAGGGACTTCTGTAATACTGAAGATGAAGTGAAAAGAATTAGAGCCTAACCCCTATATATACTGTCTTTCAACATCTGGAATTTTGGAAGTGAGTGGTGGATATTTACATATTTATTTTCCTCCCCACCCCTTGATATGGTGTAATTCTAGAAGAAGTGTTACACAGCTTATGTCTAATATGGACAAAAATAGAAGTAGATTAATGAAGTGATACACACATACACCAAGACTTGCTGAATCTGTTTAAGAGATATCTACTCAGCATTTTGTTTTGCTTCCAGCAGTGATTAGACAGATGCTTTTCAGAATAAAGGAAACAGCCTTTATTACACCCAACTTCTAACATTGAGAAATCCCTATCCATGGAGGTTCATCTACCATTGTAGACAACTGTAGTAATAATTGTCTCATCCTTTAAAACAAAATTAAGATTTACAGGTAGTCCTGGACTTACTACCACAATTGGGACAAGAATTTCTATTGCTAAGCAAGACGGTTAAGTGAGTCATGCCGGATTTTACCACCTATTTGTCATGGTTGTTAAATTAATCATGCAGTCATTAAGTAAATCTGTCTTGCCTCATTGACTTTGTTTGTCATAAGCTGGGAACTTTGCAAATGGTGATTGCATGACCCTGGGACAATGCAGCCATTGTAAATACATGCCAGTTGCCAAGCCTCCAAATTTACTACAACAGTCATAAATACAAGGACCTGTTGTAAGTCACTTTTTTCAGTGCCATTGTAACTTCGAAGAGTCATTAAGTGAATGGTTGTAAGTTGAGGACTAGTTGTAGTGGCACTCATCATGCTTTGTGATACTGAAATTTTACTTGGTTGAATACTTTCATTTGAGCGTTTCCTTATGTCAGTTTTTGTTTCCTCACTCCTTCCAAGCCTTAACTGGCATTTTTATATTACATTTCAATATAAATTCTGTTCTGGAAAAAGTCAGTACTTCTATCCAGTTGTATTTGGAGGAAAGACTGATGAGGTTCTTCTTTATTATGTGAAACCCTGAATGTTCACCCTTGACCATTTCTGTTGCAGACTGGTGTAGGAGGTTAGAGAGTTTAGACTGTTTCCCGAAGTGTCAGCATTTAGGCGCTCCATTAGGAAGGTTTAAGACGGATGGCCAGAATGAAGTGAGAGAATACATTAGCTACTTGGAACAGTGCAAAAGAACAAAGCCATTTGTGAGGAGTACACTGAAATTTTCCATTGAGGATTACTTCCCCTCTGACATCTACTATAGTTCATTATAAATCAAGAAATTACCCCTTTCTTCACTCACCAAGCAGGCAATATTATTTCTGGAGGTAATTCAAGTTATGGAGTTTGGTGCTATGTCTTCGAGGTGTCCCGAAGTTGAAAATACAGCAGCTGTTTTTTGCAGCTTATAGTGAGAAAGAAAAGCAAGATGTAACTTCAGGTTTTCAGAACTTTGGGACCAGATCATATCAGTCAGCTCAACTTCTCCCTACTGATATCAGGAAACTTCATTTTCCTGTTCTCCAACATATAGAAACACATGTTTCAGCTATGAAAAAGGTTCCATGTTACCCAACAGGGAGAAAAAAAAATGTATGTATGTCTTCATGCTTAACAGGCTTCGCCCATTTTGTATAATTGTCCTCTCTTCTTGCCCTTCACCCTTCAAAAATACTGAATCCACCAGAAGATTGACCATATCAACAAATGGGATTTACCAGTCCCATTTGTTGATACAATTTCTTGGTTACAAATTTTTTACCAGTGGAAATTTTACTCTAAAGGCCACACATAGCAAAGAACACACTCTGCTGTCTCTTCTGCTATGCTAGAAAATTTGGCAGCTCACACTGTTCACTTTTTTTTTATCCTTTTGGAAGAAGGGACTATGCCATCTTTTATGTTTAGGAAGTATGTGTGTTGGAAACAAATAATAAATATTTCATGTTGTATTAATAAATGTTTCACCAAAGCAGGGAAAGTTCTAAAAACTACTTGAAGTTTTTAGAGTTTGACCCAATTGTAAAAGCTCAGTGTAGTGGTTGATACTCAGCACAGCTTCCAGTATATTGGAGAGATTTGGGGCTGGGTTAAGGGAAGAATATAAATTCCGGAAATACATAGTTTAAGATTTAAATTATGAGAAAAGCTTCAGTAATTCCCTTATTGCAAGCAGAAGTTAATCTCTTTTAACCTGCAGGAGAAACTTTACTTTTTCTAGATGAGTATAACTTTGCATACATTTTAGAGTTCAAACTCTGAATTTTATCTGTGCCATCGTATTGCTGGAGTATAAAATATAATAGAGTTTGTAGAATTTGAGCTATAAAGAAATAGGGGTTCTTCCATCAAGGATCCAAAACATGCAAAATTATTGGAAATGGGAAGTCATGAAGCTGATCTAGTTACTAAAGCCTTAGGGGAACCTCAAAATGTTTGCAAAAGTTTTTAACCAAAGGCCAGCTAGACTTTAAACCTCAAAAAGTTTGATTAGAGGGTACATGTTTTCCCTACAGATAATAATGCCCATTCTAGGGGATTAGAAGATGATTTGCAGAGATATTTGCTGTTGTATTTGCAATGGAATCTTTTAATTGATATTCAAAGGTACGTGGTAAATCCAGTTGTGTTTATTGGGTTTATGTATGGGTAAATATAAATCGAATTGCAGATTTAGTCTGATTTAGACTTAATATTTTGTGAATTAGTAATTTGTGTAGATTTATTTATGAGAGTGATGATGATTCATATAAAACAATTAAATGAAGAAAAAAGGTAATTTCTTAAATTATATATAATCTATTAGATATTAAGAGAAAAGAAATGAGAAGGGATTGGGGAAGAAGAATCAATTTTAGATACTAATTCTTTAATTTACAATTGTTACTCATTGCTCTTCTCTGAGTGGCTAGAATAATGACCAAGTTGTTGATCAATTTTTCAGGTGCTTGGCATCTGCAGACAGTTGCTAATGTTAGAAATGGTCCCACTGATGGGAGCAGTTAGTTAACCTTGACTAATTTTGCAAAATTTTAACAGGTTTGCATCTTCTTAGTCAATGGATGGGTGATCATTTGGAAATCCAATGTTGCAAAAATGATAAGTTGAAAACAATATCTCAGAAGAAGGCAGTGACAAACTACTCCAGTGTTATTGTCACAAAAGTAAAATTGATATGTGTTTGGAGTTAAAAATAAAGATTTTAGCAACATTTTATTTTACTTTTTCTAAATAAATTATGGAGGAACAGGATGTCAGTGAAAAGAGAAATCCTGTATGTCAAATACTTTTTTTAAAAATACATAACTTACTTTTCTTGTTCTGTAACATCATCATGAATTTCCCCCTCCCCTATGCTTAGCTTTCATTGACAGGTGATGAGAAACATAACATGGAGAAAGTTGTAATATCTGTCACAGGAACTGGATGATAATGTAATTGTAAAATGCTGTTTATGCCAGCATAATCCCTGCACAAAATATGTTGGGGAGATGACATACACATGAATTTTTGAATAAAAATTGTTCCCATTATTATAATTTTTAGATCATTTCTAAATTTGGTATACCATTTTTCTTTCTAGAAACAGAATTCTGTTTAGTAGTTGCTTTGTTTTAAAATGCTTCATCCATAGCATTGAGAGTGAACTTGTCTGCATTAGAATTTTAGGATGCTAAGAGACAGGTTCAGTCTCCATCATATCTTTTATCTGGATTACTGCAAACCTTTCAGTGATTAGAGTTTGAAAGAGACTGTATCCCTCTTTACTTTTTCAGGCTTGGACTATGGTTATTCAAGAATTTAAATGGATTATTCCCTTCCCCTCTCTCACTTGAAATTTGAGCAGGGAAATCCTCCCTTATCAGCCCATACCACCTCCACCTTGCCTTGTAGTCCAAAAAAAATATGCATCTTTTGTATCCCTATCTTAGTGCACAGAGGTCTAAGGAGGCAAGGAACTGACCACTTCAACTTCAAAAAGATTATCCTACAGCTTAGGCATATCAGCAGGCTTTATAGTACTGTAATTCAGGACCTGAAAACGGGAAAAAAAATCTTAAAGAGAAATAAAGTGATAGCTTATTCTTTTGCCTTTTCACCAACTAATATTAAAAATCCTTTAGCTGGTCCATTTCTGAATTAATATTTCTCTTCTTGAGGTGTAGATTTATGAGGAATAAATGAAAAAAGAAGTTCTGTCCCCATTCAAGCAGTTTTAAGCTGGGGATTGTATGTATTCTAGGAAAGATATAAAATGGAACAGTTGGAAATAATGGAAGTTATTGAAACTGGGATCTTTATCACAGTGGCATCAAAACACTAGTACTTTCATCCAGAAAACTTCATGGTTCTATTGCAGATGGTTTTGTATCAATAAATTACAAGTTTTTGTACTTCAAAGGGCACTAGTTGCTTAGAGCTGCTAAAATGTGACCTCTGCTATTATTGGCTGATCTGTCTTTTGCTCCTTCATTTCTGCATGGAAGAGCCAGTTTGGTGTAATCGTTAAAGACTCAGACTAGAAACAAGGAAAGGGGCGTTGGTCCTACCTGAACGCCTTTTCTCAGTGGAAAGTTGCGGGATAGGCCAGTCCCACCCTGAAGACTGTAGGGTCTGGAGCTGTGGGGGGGGGTAACTAATGTTTGGAATAGAATTTATTGTTGCAGCTACGCCATTGTCGACTCAGTCTCTAGGCAGAAGGACGAGGTCAACACCCATTCCTGGCCTATCCCGCAACTACACTGGAGAACCATGATTTCTAGTCCCACCATAGGCATAAAGCCAATTGGGTGACCTTGGACCAGTCATTTTGCTGGCCAGGAATGTTACAAATGGTGATCACGTGACCCAGGGACAGCACAACTGTCATAAATACCGCCAGTTGTCAAGCGCCTGAATTTTGATCACGTGATTGCTTGTAAGTATGAAAACAGATTGTAAATCCCTTTTTTCAGTGCCAATATAATTTAGTGAGACTGGAGAATAGTCACTAAATGAATGATTTTAAGTCGAGGACTACCTATACTTTCATTGCCTTTATAAGATTATCAGTATGGTAAATTCATCCAAGCAAATTACAGATCTCATGAAAGAATTTCTGATAAGGTTTAGGAAATGATTGTAGTTCACGGAAAGCAGCATGAGGTACTTTCCTTGTAATCAACATGAGATGCAGTAAATGTTTATTTGTTGCTCATTTGTTCGTTTCCTTCAAAATTGCTGTGTTGCATTGGGAATTTTTCAAAAGCACTGACCTTTCAACTAGAAAGTCTAAGTTCAAATTGTGCCTTTATAGTTGGGAAAGCTGAGAAGCTAAGTTTCAAATCAGAATCCTTTCAGTAAATAACACAATGCAGTGTGTTGTTACTGTACAGTTAAAGGCAATAGGCATAAACATTTCATCGTCAATATTATATTTCAAATTACAGTAGATCTTTGCAGTCAGCTTTCTTCTTTCAGCTCATTAGGTGACATTAAGCAAGCCATCTTTTTTTCAACTATCCTCATCTATGAACTGATAAATAATTCTGGTTATACTGTTATTGTTAGCGGATCTGTAATAATATCCCAGCATGCTATTTAACGAAAATGGAATCTTAACATTGAGAACCAACTATACAATAAGTTAAATTCATCATTACAATGAACATTTTTGTTGTTTTTGTTAAAACCAATTTAGTCATGCTAAGTAGTATCCCATATTCAATAAGCGGTTTTGTCTAAAAGTGTTTGAAGCTAAAAAGCTGGGAGGAAAAAAAAAAGGAAAAAGGATGTCTGCTATCATGGAACCATTTAGGTAGATTGGCCTTATATTTGAAGAGCCGTGGTAGCGCAGTGGTTAGAATGCATTATTTCAGGCTAATACTGCTGCCTACCAGCAGTTCGATTCTCACCGGCTCAAGGTTGACTCAGCCTTCCATCCTTCCAAGGTCGGTAAAATGAGGACCCAGATTGTTGGGGGCAATATGATGACTCTGTTAACCACTTAGAGAGGGCTGTAAAGCACTATGAAGCTATATATAAGTCTAAGTGCTATTGCTATTTATTTATTTGTCGCATTTTATCCTGTTTTCTTCAGGAGCTCAAAGCAGTTTATATAGAGTTCTGTCTCATAACAGTTCTGTGAAGTGGGTTGGGCTGCAAGAGACTCACTAGGACTTCTTCTCAGACTTAGTTTAATATCTTAACACTACGTCTGTGAAAGTTTCCCATATCAAATACTTATTAAAGCTCCTTTTCAGATAAACTGTTTGGGAAAAAAAAAAGGAAACAAAACACTAGCATTATGACCAGGGGTGGGTTCCTCCTGGTTCGGACTGGTTCGCCCAAACCGGTAGCGACCCGCTGGTGATGTCACAATGACATCATGGATCCGGTTCGGTCAATGGTGGTCCGTGGGCGCCGCCATCTTTTTTTTTTTTGAATTTTCCTCGTTTTTTTTCTTCTGCGCATGTGCAGAAGCCGAGTTTCCGGCACTGCGCATGCATCGCCATCTTGTTTTCTGCTTTCCCCCCTATTTTTTGCTGGTTTTTGCTTCTACTCATGCTCGCCCTGCCTTGCCTTCGCCATGTGCATCCACAGAACTGCTGCCTCCTGCCTACACACAGGTAAGCATTCGTGCTAGCCTACCCCCTCCCCATTGGGCCAGCCTCTCCCAAAGGCTGCGGGGACGGGGGGGCAGAGGGCAGCCCGGCAAGGTGGAAGCTTTCTGGGCCGGTGGCCCCCTCCCGCCCCCAGCCAGCGTCCCCTGAAGCGCCCTCCCTGCCGCCACTGCCCTCCCCTACCGCCGCCCTGTTCTTCCGCCGCTGCCTTCTCCTCCATTGTGGAGGGTCGGGCTTCGTGCAGCGGCTGGGCCGCGCGGATCCTTGCTGGGTTGGCCCAGCAGCAGCGGCATTGTCCGCAGCCCCGAGGCCCTTCGCTCCGAGTCAGAGCACATCGAGCCATGCAGGGCAGGCAGAGTGTGCTGCCCGGGAAGCGGAGAGCCCTCCGGAAAAGCACATTTGCGCTCAGGCTTTGGCTGCGATCCCTCGGCGCAGTTGGATCCGGAGCAGAGCGAGCAAGGGGCTGGGTGGTCCTGTCACGCTTTGGCACATGCCTCTCCTTGCAATGGCGCAGAGAGAGCTCCGGTTCCCCGGCCGCCGCTTCCTGCGCCCCGGCCGCCACTCACAGGCAACGCAGGGCCTTGCTGCCTGCCCTGCAGGGCTCGGTGCGCTCTGACTCGGAGCAAAGGGCTGCGCAACCGGGCAGGTCGCATATCCATGCAGCTGAGCAAGGCGAGGGCTGAAGTTGTACGCTTCGGGGGGGGATGCCAAGAGTTGGATTAGGCTTCCCAGGAATCTGAGTCACCCATGAGAACTTGAAACTTGAGCCGGCGATCTTGCCGGCAAGACCAGCCAGCCGGCCAAGGAGGTGGGCAGCTGAAAACTGCGTGGAGGCGTGGGCGAAGGCCGGGAGGGGGTGAGAGGGGGTGCAACATGCGGGAGGCTCCCCGCAGTTCCTCATCTAATCCGGGCTGCAGCTGAACCTGTTGCCTTTTGGGCCTGGTGTGCTCGGCTTCCGCGTGGCTTTTGGGTTACTGCTGTGCAGCCGGCTGCGGGGACGGGGGGGACAGGGCAGCAGGCAATCTTCGCAGCCACGTGGTTAGAAGCTTTCTGGGCCGGTGGCCTCCCGCCACTGGCCAGCGTCTACCGAAGCACCCTTCCCGCCGCCACTGCCCTCTCGTGCCGCCACCCTGTTCTTCCGCCGCTGTCCTCTTCTGCCGCTGCCCTCTCCTGCCGCTGCCCTGTTCTGCCGCTGCCCTCTCCTGCCGCTGCCCTGTTCTTCTGCCGCTGCCCACTCCTGCTGCTGCCCTCTTCTTCCGCCGCTGTCCTTTCCTGCCGCTGCCTTGTTCTTCCGCCGCTGCCCTCTCCTGCCGCTGCCCTGTTCTTGCGCCGCTGCCCTCTCCTGCCACTCCCCTGTTCTTCCGCCGCTGCCCTCTCCTGCCGCCGCCCTGTTCTTTTGCCACTGCCCTCTCCTGCCAGCGATCTCGTGCTAAGATGGCCATTCTCCGGCAAGACCAGCCAGCCGGCCAAGGAGGTGGGTGGCTGAAAACATTGCGGAGATGCGGGTGAAGCCCAGGAGGGGGGTGAGAGGGGGTGCAACACGTGGGAGGCTCCCCGCAGTTCCTCGGCTAATTCGGGCTGCAGCTGAACCCGTTGAGCCTGGCTTCCGTGGGGCTTTTGGGTGACTGCCGCTCGCATCCGCCTCTGGTTCCACGGACCGACGCTTTCTTCTCCCGCGCTGCGGGAGGAAGTGTGTGTGTGTGTGAGAGAGAGAGAGAGAGAGAGAGAGAGAGAAAGAAAGAAAAAGAATGGAAGAAAGAGGAAGTTGTGTGTGTGTGAAAGAGAGAGAAAGAGAGGAAGAGAAAGGAAGAAAGAGGAAGAGTGTGTGAGAGAGAGAAAGAGAAAGAGAAAGAGAGAAAGGAAGAGAAAGGAAGAAAGAGGAATGTGTGTGTGTGTGAGAGAGAGAGAGAGAAAGAGGGAGGAAAAGAAAGAGGAAGAGTGTATTTGTGTGTGTGTGTGTGAGAGAGAGAGAGAGAGAGAGAAAGAGAGAGAGGAAGAATAGAAGAG
>QLTV01000775.1:4617208-4628336 GCA_003457575.1 Thermophis baileyi | reverse complement strand
CAAATTTGATGAGTTCCCCATCTATCCCCTCGTCCAAGTCATTGATGAAGATGTTGAAGAGTACTGGGCCTAAAACAGAGCCTTGGGGTACTCCACTGCATACTTCCCTCCATGCAGATGCAGTTCTATTGATGACTACATGTTGAGTGCTGTTGGTCAGCCAGTTACGAATCTATCTGGTGGTGATGCTGTCTAGCCCACATTTTTCTACTTTATCTAGTAGTAGGAAAATGTAGATTTATAGGAAAATAAAATAAATAAAATAAATAAATAGTAGGAAAATAGATTTATAATAATTTGGCATATTGAATTAATTGTTGAAAGTAAGGTTTAAAAATAGTTAAAACACAAATTATATACATGCTAAGTTCTGTGCCCTGACTGTTGGTAATAGTTGGGTAAATCTTTGCTTAAATGTCTATTAAACATAGAGTTTCTCCATTTTAGTAGATTAATGGCACTTTTCACTACTTATCTAGTGTCTTTGTACCATAGAAAAGCCACCATCTATTAGATTGCTCTGCCTTTTCCTCTATACATTTTCAGTTCACCTCTTTCCTTTTATAAATGACTTGAAAAATATAAAATTTTTCTGGGTTTCCCAGTTATGTTTGCGATGATCCTCTTTTGAAGATTTCTTAGGTGTTACATAACCTCACTATTACATAAATTTTATAAGGTGCATGTTATGGATATCTGTCTCTCTGTGACTAGCGGTCCTTGTTTGTGTAAATGTCAGTTTCTGTGTAGTTATTGCCTTCATTGATGTGCCTACATGTATTAGTGCTGGAGAGGGGTTGGCTTTAGGGTTAGGGTTAGATTACAAAATGGATCACAAAATGAGTTCTTTAGGTAATGAGCTGCGGTGGCGCAGTGGTTAGAATGCAGTACTGCAGCTAATTCTGCTGACTGCAGGCTGCCAGCAGTTTGGCAGTTCAAGTCACACTGGCTCAAGGTTGACTCAGCCTTCCATCCTTCTGAGGTTGGTAAAATGAGGACCCAGATTGTCGGGGGCAATATGCTGACTCTAAACTGCTTAGAGAGGGCTGGAAAGCACCGTGAAACGATATATAAGTCTAAGTCAGTGATGGCGAACTTTTTCGGCACCGAGTGCCCAAACCGGAATGTGAGTGCATGTGAGTGCATGTGCGCGCGCTGGAGCACCGGAAACCCGAAGACCAGCTGGCCGGCGCCTGTTTTTTGGCCATTTTCTGGGGCATTTTCAGGCTGTTTTCCAGGCCAAAAACGGCCCGAAAAACGGCCTGAAAATGACCCAAAAGCTGAAAAAGGGCCTGTTTTTTTGGCTGTTTTTCGGGCCGTTTTCAGGCTGTTTTCTGTCGCTTTGGCGTCCGCAAAGACCAGCATGCGTGCTGGAAACCAGAAGAGCAGCTGGTGATGGTGCGCGTGCCCACAGAGAGGGCTCTGCGTGCCACCTCTGGCACGCATGCCATAGGTTCACCATCACGGGTCTAAGTGCTATTGCTATTTATTTCAGCTTCTCATGCATTGTTTTTCCCCACCCCTGCATTTGAAGGTACTTCCTTTTTTCCCCTGTTTCAGCCTAAATTTCTTCCCATTCTGAGATCTCCCTCCCTCCTTCCCTCCCTCCCTCTGCTTTGTGTCTCTGGGTAACAAGACAAAAAAATTTTTTTTTTATGGATGGTACAGAAGACTTGAGCTACAAGCATTTTAAGTTAAATCAGCAACACAATATATAGTATTTACCTAATACTGTTACTTGTGTTTTCAGATCCAAGGTATCTGGAAAAGTTAACATTTATCTAAACCTTTAGCCTTTAAAAAAAACTTTTAGAAGTACTTGTGAATATCACCATGTAAAAAATTCTAAACTTCAAGAGAACTTCTGTCAGCCTTTTTCAACCTGATGACCTCGATGTATGGATTTCAGAGCACCAACAATTCCAGCTAGCTAGATGGTAATTCTAGCCATGTGAAGATAGTTGTAGTTATTCACATACAGTATCTGGAGGGGGAAAAGTTGGGGAAGGATACTGAAGACAATTCTGGTTGCCTGGTGGACCAGAGGCCCTTTATTCTTGTTTTCTCTGTACCTGAGCACGTAAATTAGCACGATTATCCATACTTCAAAAATTATTCAGAAAAATGCTTTGGATTTTATATTAACTTAATTTCTGTCACCTGTTCATGAAAGGAACTGATTTTTTTTTAGGCCTCCACATGAATATAGAAAAAGCAGATGCAACTGCTGTAAGGTGCCATTGAGTTATAGATTTGTGTGGAGGCCAGAAAATAGACGATTTTAAAGGAAAACAATTATTAAACGAGGTGCTGTGCTTGCATGTTGTCCAAAGTATTCTAAATTTCGATGAATGGAGATTCCAAAGGAAGCGTAAGAACAAGTTTATTACTGAATGATGTTTTCCTTCTCCTTTCTTCACCCCTTGTTCTGACATCCTGCAGCTTCAAAGAACACAACTCACAAACTCAGTGTCAGCCGTTTCACCTGTTACAAGAGTCTAATTTTTTTGCTTTTCTCTCTACCCTGCATCTGCACATACTTCCTTTTCATCCCTTATTTTGCATTTGGCTATGCTTATTGAAGACTTAATCTCTGGCCTTCTGTCTGTTGCAATATTATGTTTTTTTAATCGTGCTTATTTATGTATAGGGTCATAGACAGTATTTCAGCACAAAAATTAGAATTAATTCATAATTGACTCCATATGTATATGACTGTTTATTTTTATAGTTTGCTAATTTATTTTTAAACAGCTTAGTTGAGCCGGTGTTACAGCCATGTTTTAGTATATGGAGTACTAGTTGCTATGTGAAAAGAAATGCAGTTGCTTTTTGGTCTCAAATCTAGAGCTAAATAAGATAATGCAATCTGGTAATAGTTTAATTATATTGATTGAACATCTAAACTGGGATGTAAAATGAATTTGAGATGTACATGCTTACCTTGTGTTTTTATAAATACAATACATTGTGAAATAATGTTTAGAATCCTACTTATATCTTTGGCAAGATGGAAATACTGTTTGTTTTTTATTTTAAAAAAATCAGAATGAAGGATGCCTTTTCTTATTATTTCTAGATTCCAAGATTTTGATGGCTCCAATCCTCTGAATCTCTCACAAAGCATTGAAGACCTGGCTGTTCCCCCAGGCATTGGGTTCATAGTGAAGTTGAGCTGTGCTACTATAGGGGTTTAATAGTTAATTGGTTATTCTTGGGTTCCAGGGTGTTATGTTTGGGAGTTTGTTTACTTTTAATCTTGTACACCACACAGAGTCATTTGTGTGAGATGGGTGGCTATCTAAATTGGATGGATGGATGATGGATAGATGGATGCTATAGCTTGTTAATCGTGTCATTTTCAGCAAATGCATTAGACACCATGTAGTGAAATATTGCAATACAACAAGTTTTTAGGATTTTTTGTTTTACCTAGCTAAGACTAGGACACTTATACTTTCATCCAGGAAACTGCACTTTTCAATTGTGTATGGTTCTGTGTCAATATGTTACAAGTTCTTGTACTTCAGAGTCCTAAGTTACTTAGATCTGGTAAAATGTGACTTCCGCTGTTATTAGCTGATCTGTCTTTTACTGCTTCATTTCTGTATGGAAGAGCCAGTTTGGCGTAGTAGTTAAGGGATCAGAGTAGAAACCAGGAGGGGGTGAGTTCTAGTACTGCCTTAGGCATGAAGCCAGCTGTTGACCTTGACCCAGTCATTCTCTCTCAGCCCTAGGAAGCAGGCAATGGCAAGCCATTTTTGAAATCTTGGCAAGAAAACTGCAGGGACTAATCCAGGTCAGGAGTAAAAAAAAAAACTGACTACAAGGGTAAAGAAAAGAATAGGACACAGTGAGGTGTGTTGGCATTACTTCTGAACTAAGGTGAATAGGTTTATTTCTTTTATGTAAGCAGATAAATTTCAGTATAGAAATTTGTGGTGCCTTACAAATAAGTTCTCAGAAGGTATGTCTCAAAGCATCCTACTGGCTCGTTCAACTAGATGTACATTTGGCAAAATCCTGACAAAAGAACCAACTTTGTTTTAAGATATTTTGAGAAAGTTTTACACTCAGATGACAAACCAGAATCGGTAAAACAGTTTGAAGAAAATTGCAAATGATATTAACTGCTAAATCTGGTTTGGTTTGAGATTGCAGTTTCTCCATTGCTGGATGTTTTTGACTACGTAGTTTGAACTCAATGCCAGGGAAGATCAGATTTAAAATATGATGTGGATCATAGAACACTGGGAAATCCTTGTCCAGAATGATTCCATAAGTATATCTTGCCTACACTTAGGAAACAAATACCCGTGTTTCCCCGAAAATAAGACCCTGTCTTATATTTTTTTGAACCCTGAAATAAGTGCTTGGCCTTATTGCCATGCACTCAAAAGCCCGATTGGGCTTATTACCAGGGGATGTCTTATTTTGGGAGAAACAGGGTATGTATTTACTTTGTAATTTCTTTGCTAAAGAGAAATGTTGAAGGGTCTTAGCTCTGAATACAAAAGCTATTTTTGTGTGTGGCATGGACTGAATAACTATTTGATCCCCCAAACGTGTCCACAGCTGGCCAGGGAAGCTGTTTGTACACTCAGGATGCAGTCTCAAAGTTGATAAACAGCCACCTGAATGCTAGGTTGGTTGAAATATTAGCGGAAGAAGAGGGTGTGTGAGCTGGCAGAACAGTTTCACATGTATTAGTATAAGTGAAATATTTGTCTAGCTGACATCAGCTCTTTTAGACTTTGTACTTGAGTAATTTCCCAAGTTGGATTTTATTAGCAAATAAAACATACTGTATAGTTGAATTTATCAATGTGTGAAGAATTCTAGTTCTGAGTTACAAGTACACTGTTATTGTGCAAAAGCAAAGTACAGGCCCTAAAGAGATTTGTGAAATTTTAAATAGAATGTAGGATATATATGGTAAGGAATTTAGATCCCATATAACATCTTTCCCTTCCTTGATTAGCAAAATCAAAATAAATTTTACAATGCTGTATAGTATTAGTATGTTTAATTTTAGAATTTATGCTGTTATATTGTTCAGATTTTCTTTTTGCCCAAGGTCAGCTATGAATGCATGGGTTGCCCTGAGTCAATCCTTCTCTGTGTCAATCTAGCCTAGTTTACAGGTTGTTATGAGAAGAAATACCAGGAGGGAAAACAATGTTCTTTGCTTGGTCCTCCAGGGAATGAGGTCTTTGTTTTTCATTTTCATTTGTTATCCGTTCTATGATTCTAAGTGCAAGTTCCTCACACAAATTAATCGGAAGGGCTTTGGTGGATCAGGATAAAGATTGATTAATGTAGCCTTCTCTTGGGCACATGTGTCTCTGAGAAGATCACAATCACAGCTAGAAAGGCTTGATCTGTCTCCTAAATTGTGCTCTTTTTAGGTTCCTGGGGATCATATTTAGTTGGTGGACAAGATTTGCATTATAGGAATAATGTATGGGAAAAGCTGAATGCAACTTCTGAATGGTTTTTTTTTTTTTTTTCATTTCAATGGGGTATTTTAAAAGTGTTTTTATTCTCAGGCTTACACAACCATTTAATTTAATTTTTTAAATCTCGATTGTCTACCCTTTGTAGCATGTGCTGTGAACCTGATAGTCCATTTAGCTTATTGGACAAGTATGAAGTAGTTCCCTCTAAAGCTATCTGAATTTAGGACCATCACTGTGTCTTGAGGCAGTAATTCTATAAATTTACTATATATAAAGAAGTTTTTGCATGGAGAAGCAAGGTTGGGAAGAACTGCATTTATTTAAAGCATATTCAGTTGGCTTTTCAGTGACAAGGCTGCCAAAGCAGCTTAAGGTCAAAAGGGAAAAAATGTTATTAAAATAAAAGGTTAATAAATGGTGATTGTCCACTTCTTATTTTTCTCTTTCTTGTAGAGCAGATGATTCTAATGATAAATTCATGCTGACTTTATACCTCTTGTGCTGATGGTAAAGGGTATTGTGAGAAGCATAGGAATTCACTGCAAAATCATACCTGTCAAGATTTAATAATTAGTGAATAATCTTTACCACTAGTAGTGGTATAATAGTGTCACTGTCACCAGCATTACAGCTACCACATTCTAATTATTATTTCCCCCTTTCAAGATTTTAGTTTACAAAGCAAAAACTAAAAGGTCTATCCCAAGGAGTTTACAATTAAATATTCAAGTCTTTTCTTCTCAAATCTTGACTGTTGGCTAGAAACATGATCAAGTCATTGAAAACCTGCTTAAAGAGAAGAATTAAAGCATGCAGGTTAACACTGAAGATCTCTTTGGGATAAATTCTCCCTCTCCCTCTTTCTTTCCCTTCATACTTTTTTTCCTGAAAGAATACCTGCAAAAGACTTTTGTGTCTATGGTTATGAGAGAGATAAACACACACAAGTACACACTTGCAAGCATATATGTGCTTGTGTGTGTATGCGTGCGTGCGCGCGCACACACACACACATTTTCCTTCTTGCTTGAGTGCTTGAGAGTTTCTGAATGAATTGGGCTGTTCCTAGATATTGACCTAATCCTCTGCATAAACAATTCTCTAATAAAATACTAGAGATAAAGGAAACGATATATCTTGGGTCTGTAGTAAAAGGGTTCAGGCATTCCAACAATGGGTCTTTTTAGGATAAATGAGAAAGAGCTGGAGAGTTCTTTGGTTTTCCTTTGAATGCAGGTTTTTTTCCCTTTTCCTTCCTCCCACTCACATCGTTGTTAGTGAAGTGATCATTAAGATATGAATGTATCTTGGAGTTCAGCAGCAGGAGGCATCTGTACTGAATTTGTTTTGTTGAAAAGCACCAGTTACTTTCATAGTACAAACCAAAAGTCAAGGTATGTACCTTTTTTCATAATGTTAATACTAATATGAATGATATCTATGTCAGGAGGGCTTTGTGAGAAGATCCATCTCGTATCATCAGTTTCTGCCTATACTTTAAAATTTTATATTCAGTTTTTATGTTTTTAACATTTTATTTGTACACAGCCCAGAGTCTCTCTATGAGTGAGATGGTCAGTTTCTAAATTTGAAAAATAAAAAATCTGTAGGAGAAAGAAAAAAGGAGAGTGGCTTTTGAAACTTCAACTTGATCTTGTGTTTTTATGGCAAGATCTCATGTATTTTCAAGTATCTCTAAAATACGTCTATTTTATCTTGATCACTTACTACTTTCTTATACTGCTTGTTTCATCAATTGCTTCATAGAACTTAAACTAGAATCTGGTTTTAGAAGTAATAAAACCTCTCCCCATTTCTATTCTTCACCCTATATAGCAGTGATGGCTAACCTTTTTGTTGTTGCGTGCCGAAAGTGTGCGCATGCGTGCACCCATAATGCAATGCATGCGTGACCCCCCCGCATGCCACGCCCCTGTGCATGCGCACGTGACCCCCTCGCGTTCCCCTGCCCCCCGCACATTCGTATGCGACCACCCCATGCTCCCCCTTCCCCTGAGCATGCGTGTGCGACCCACCCGTGCTCGCCCGCGCATGCATGCTTACCCCATGTGCCTGCCCCCACGCATGCATGCGTAACCCCGCATATGCGCGCACCCCCACCCCGCACATGCATGCACATCTCCCGCATGTGCCCCACGCATGCGCGGCAGAGACCCAAAAACCAGCTGGCCGGCGGGAGGCACACGCATGTGCAATGGAGATGAGCTGGGGCGACGGCTCGCGTGCCCCCAGAGAGGGCTCTGCGTACCACCTGTGGCACACGTGCCATAGGTTCGCCATCACGGCTATACAGTATATAAATAGATAGATGTAATATAGACAGACACCCATATATACATACTGTATTGCCTTTTGCTCATCTTTTTTCCAAACGAAAATATTCCAAAATGGATTAAAATGGATTTGTTTCAACCCCTTGAACATTTTGGTTTCCCTTTTTCTGTTCAGTGCTATTTGCTTTTGAGGTAAAATGGTAACAATTTTAGATAGTTTTCTGTTAAATGTCAGGTTTCTGTCAGGTTGCAGATACAGCCATCCAATTTCTGACACGTCCATAATCTTTTTAATTGTTTTTTGAGACCTAAGTATGTTAATGCCAGCATTATATTTAATAATCTGGCTGGTAGCTAGAGGAACCATGAATTCCATGCAGGTATGTGAGTGGGCTGGTAGGGAAGGAGAGGAGTTCTCTGTCGCCTCCACTACTTGACACTCATGGTGATTTTTTAGAAAGGGAAATCCATATCTTAGTATTTTCCATCTTTGCCATGCTGTTAAGTAGAAAGCAATTGTTCCTTCCAGATCTATTCTGATTGATTGATTGTTTTTATTGGCCTATTAGTACCCTGCAGTTCCATCGTGATTGCAAAAGAAAGGGGGTTCCCTCTTTCTTCAAGTATGTAAGCAATAGGCTGTACCTCATTTAGCAAGGTAGTAAAAAAAGTTCAAGATTTGTTAACTTTTGTGGGTTTATTTTTAAGGCTCCTTTATTTACTTGATAGATTACAGTATCTACATTCATGAATGTTTTTCTAAAGAATAGGTTATTTGGTTAACTTTCAAGAGATCTTCAAGAAACAGATGGGACTCTATCCATTCTAGAATGCTCTCTTAGCATTTTGATAGGATACCATTTTCCAAGTAATAAAAACCCATTGTTTTCATTGGGCTTAAGTCCACTGTTGGAAGAAATGTCCATCTGGGTTCAGTTCCAAGTGGGGAGAAAGACACTGGAAACATGGAGGCTGTTTGGAAAGATGGTTTAATGATGGTCAGGACCACATGGTTTGAGGTCCTGGGCAATTGAGCACATGGAAGAGAGCAAGAGAGAGATTTATACCTTCTCTTGGGCCCCGCCTTGGAGCTTTCCTGTTCCTGTGTAAGGGCAGGTATTCTGATTGGTTGTCAGGCTCCCATGGGGCCATGCAGGGGTAACTTTGTAGGCTATCTTGAGTCCCAGGCTTGGTTGAACCTTGCTGGGTGATGCAATCTTCCCAGGTACTATGTGGTGAGATGGGTAGAGGGCTAATCCTATTAAGTCCTGAGGGTGAAGGTCTTTTGTTTTGTAGATAAACTGGCCCAGCCTTTTGTCTTATAGATAGGTTAGCCCAGTCTTTCTGGGGCTATTAAGAAAGGTGGGGGCTGCTTTCCAAGAGCATGTTTCCCCTTTTCTCATCCAGGGAGGTATAATATTCTGCCTTTTTAATATTTCCTAGAATATTCCATTCTTCTAGGAGAGGGGTGGGTGTTAACTTCCTACACCACCTTACCATAATTGTTCTGAAATACTGATTCAAGAATAGATTGCAGTCTTTTCAAATAGAAACCCATTCCTTGTCAGGTCCAGTCCCAGTCCAAGCAACTTAATTTTGGGTGAGGGATATCATTTTTTGTTTTGTTTTTATAAATAACATAAATTGTTGTTAACCTTTGCAAGTCAGAAACTGCAAATCACACAATGATCTTTTTGCCATTTGGAACTAGACTGGCTGGAGTAGCTTCAGTTTTTCAGGTGAAAGTATTTCCCAGCCATAATTAGCATTAAATCTAGCATTTAAACTAAGGGCTCTGCTCCTTTGAGCAGATGAGGCCCCTGTTTTTATATATGATTTTCCCCCATATTTTCCTCATATTATCCTTTCTGCTTCTTTCCCTCATTTCTTTTTAGTTGTTTAGTCACTAGTGACATTTAGAAAGACTGATAGACAGCTCTTTGGATAAACTGGACTTGTATACTTGTCCGTTTGTAATCTATAAAGACCTTACACTTTGACAAAACCATTATTGGTTACACTGCATTTTACCATGTGAGGAATAAGATATTTTGCCTTTTTATGATTGGAAGGAATTCTCAGTTCTCAACAGGATCTTTCTGCCCTCCTCCCTCCTGATCTTGAAGAATAATCTGCAGCAGATCAGCAAGGGTATAATAACGACTCCAAAGTGGGGCAAGCATGACACCAAGCTATTATTTTTCAGGCCTGCTGGGAAATTCTGCTGCCATTCCAAATGTGGTTTCCCTGTTTGTCAGCAACAATGGCTGAAAAGCTGGGTAAATTCCAAAGGTAGACAAGGCCCATATGTTTAGATGCTGGTCCTGGCAAAAATCCTGAGTAAACAGACTTCACACAGGAGACTTCCATTATGAGATGTACCTTGAGGCAGCAACAATATGCTGTAGCTACCACTACAACCTCAGGCCAGTACCAGTAGCCATCACAGTTGTTTGCTTACCACACATACAGTTTCACTGCAATTTCCTTTATTCTGCCTCTGTGGCAAGCTGTTCCTTTGTAGTTCCCAATCTCCATGCTCGTGGAGACAGCATCCATGCAAGGGTTAACTCCGTCTATTATCCAATCAGGACTGAGTCTGCAAGTAAATGACACGCCTCCTCACGCTGTGACTTCTGCTTTTAAGACTCAGTCGATCCTTGGACATAGACGTGGGTTTCAAGAGCTCCCATACTTGTTGCTGTTTTTTTGTACCTGTCCCTTTAAGGGAAAATTTCCTTTTGCTCAAGAGTGCTTGCTGCTTTAGTGCCGGCGAGAAGGGCTTGCCTGATACCGCCGAAGACCGCTCTAGCGGTGGCTCGGCTACCGGCTGGTAGTCCTAGCAGGATAGCGTGCACAAGGGGCTCCTCCGCCACGCTGATCCTTTAACGAGCTGAAGGGAGTGAGCTAGCCACCTGTGATTGTTTGCTGCTGATTCAGCCCTCCACCCACAAGTTTCGGCTCCGCAGGGTCTGAGGCTCCCTGGGAACTCTGCAGGTGTTCTGAAGCCGGATTAAGCTTGGAGCGGTGAGTCCGTTCCGATCAGCTGTTTTTCGGGTAGCGCACGAGCTCGGCTCCGCAGCTACCGGCATTGGAAGTGAGAGAGGCAAAAAATTTTTATTGCGGCCACCATTTTGTTTTCAGCCGCCATTTTGTTTTTTTGCCTTGTGAGTGGACTTTACCTCAGTGATTGCAGGAACTGGATTAGCCTGCCTGTTGAATTCTCCTCAGCTCATTTAGCCTCTGCCTGCTTCTGCAGCTGGCTCATAGCCTCTCACTCCCCCCTCCTTCCGCCCTCCTTTTTATTTTTGCTGCCTTCCGGGCCTTGTTTGCCTGTGCCACGTAGAGTGAATCAAGATGGCGGACGCCCCTTCC
>QLTV01000775.1:4601352-4616956 GCA_003457575.1 Thermophis baileyi | reverse complement strand
GCACCCCTCTCCCCCTCCTCTCCAGAGGGAACAGACCCCTGTGGTCTCTCAAGATGTTGCATTACCCTCTGAAATCTTGATGCAGCCTGCTTTGGATTTGCCTGACAACAGGGGGGGGGGGATTGGGCCTTGTACCCTCATCCAGGGCCCTCGTTACAACAGAGACCCAGGTGCATTGCAGTAGGAGTTCTAGAGCAGAGGCCACCTTCACTCCAACCGCTGCAGGCATTCGTTCTGGGGAACAATTTGAGCTGCAAACATACAAGTGGACTGGCTCAGCCGGTCCACAGTGGACCACGCGGAGGGGTGCCTGCGACCGTCGCTGTTTGAGGAGATATCGGACAGGTTCAGCCTTCCTTCGGTGGACCTCTTCGCCACCCGGGACAACACTCAGCTGCCCGCTTCTTCTCCTGCTTCCCGATGCCCGGCGCGAAAGGGGTGGATGCCTTGTGCAGCCCTTGGCATCCCGGCCTGCTGTATGCTTTTCCCCCTCTTCCCCTCATTTCCAGGGTTCTTCGGAAGCTTCTGGAGGAGAAGGCGGAGCTTCTCCTGGTGGCGCCTCATTGGCCCAGACATCCCTGGTTCACGGACCTCATCAACTGTCAGTGGCCAGGCCATGGGTCATTCCGCGGAGCAGGGTCCATCTCAGTCAGGGGGCGCTAGTTCACCCGGACCCCTATTGGTTTCATCTAACCATTTGGAGGTTGAGCAGCGCTTGCTGAGGGAAGACAATCTTCCAGATGACGTCATCAGGACTCTCCAGGCCTTTCACAGAGATTCCACCAACCGGATTTACGATGCCACCTGGAGAGTCTTTTGTGCTTTGGTGCATTATGCAAGGCTGTCGTCCCTTGGAGGCCTCTGTCAATCACGTCTTGGAGTTTCTTCAGGCTGGCATGAACAGGGGACTCGCTCCCAACACTCTGCGACAGCAGGTGGCGGCTCTATCGTCTATCCTAACTTGCGGTGCCAAGGATTCACTGTCACAACATCCAGTAGTTCGGCAGTTTCTATGTGGGGCGACCAACCTGCGACCTCCTGTGGTTCATCGCTATCCCACGTGGGACTTGTCTAGGGTTCTCGATTCCCTTACTCAGAGTCCTTTTGAACCTATTCGGGAGTCCACCTTACGACATCTATCCTGCAAGGTGGCCTTCCTGGTGGCAGTAACGTCAGCTCGCAGAATCGGAGTTGGCTGCGCTGTCCATTCATTCTGATCTCTGTGTTTTCCACTCGGATAGAGTAGTATTGCGTCTTGATCCTACCTTCGTTCCCAAGATTAACTCATGGTTCCACAGGGCCCAGGAGCTGGTTCTTCCGGACTTTTGCCCTTGCCTGGTTCATCGGCTCGAACGGAGGTGGCATACGCTGGACGTTCGTGGAGCACTCATGGTTTACATTGTTCGTACTTCTTTATTTCGTAGATCTGAATCTCTTTTGGTCTCCTTTCAACCTTCTTCGATGGGTTCCAAGATTTCCTCCTCCACCGTGGGCCATTGGATTAGGGCCTGTATTGCCAGGGCCTACGAGGCTCAGGCCTTGCCTACCCCTCGACACATCACCGCCCATTCTACCAGGAGTGCAGCTACTTCAGTAGCTTGGGCGTCTCAAGCTTCTCTGGAGGAGGTCTGTCGGGCGGCTATCTGGTCTTCGCCTTCTCCATACATACGACATTATAAGCTGGATTTGTATGCTTCGGCGGAGGTGGTGTTTGGTCGACGAGTTCTTCAGCGTGTTTGCTCGGACCAGGAATTGCAAGACCGGGCCGCTCCCTCCCACTAGGACAGCCAGCTTTGGTATGTCCCTTGCATGGATGCTGTCTCCACGAGCATGGAGATAGGGCGTTGTTCTTACCTGATACGCTCCATTTCGTAGCCGTGGAGACAGCATCCATCCCCACCCGGATGGCGGCCGGCCTTGCCCTTGGAGGGTTTTCTCAGCAACAGGAGCACCACGTCTGTCTGCATTAACGCCTTCATCAAAAAGTGGAAGTCACAGCGTGAGGAGGCGTGTCATTTACTTGCAGACTCAGTCCTGATTGGATAATAGACAGAGTTAACCCTTGCATGGATGCTGTCTCCACTGCTACGAGATGGAGGGTATCAGGTAAGACCAACGCCCCTTCTGACAGAAAATGAAAAGGCCTCAATCTTGAAAAGTTCTATGTTCAACAGCCAGCTTATACCTAATGTAAGTGTGAGTCCAAACTAGTGTAAGGATTTCAAGGGTACACATGGACATGAATTTGTTTCTAGAGCAGGTTCACTTCAAGTAGTCATGGCAATAAGAATCAATAGGGCATTGATCAGTGATAAATTTCTATATGATTATTTGCAGTGTATGAAATGACAGTTAAGTCTCCAGGTCTACATCTTTTTAACTGATGGGTATGCAGGGATATTTAATTTCTATAGCACAAAAAATGTTATAGTGAAAAGCTTAAATTGATCTTCTAATGGCATATAGCAATGTCATTGAAATTTTGACTTTTCTTCTGTGTGTTTTGGTATTGAATCCAAATACCAGGCTTTGTAAGTCTCAAGTTTGCATCACGATCTTGCCTTTGTTACACAGATTCCTGTGACACAATTGTTAAAAATAGAACTAGGAAAAATTACACTCTTTTTTTCTATAGTAAGGAATCCTTGTGTCAGAGAAAAGCTAAAGTAACTACCTAAGTAATGAAATTGCTATACTTCTATAATACATATGTGTACATTTTAGAATATTTAATATAACCTCTTTTCTGAGTAAGAAGAAAAATCTAGCATAATTTTTGGATTATTTGATTCATCTTAATAAAGGCATCACTCACGCAAGAGCGTATATATTGATTTATTATTTATTTATTTATAACACCCTACTGGTATTTTATAGAGCTCTAAAGACCTGGCTCTTTGCTCAGGCCTTTGGAAAGGGTGTCATGTTCCCCTTCTTCCTTTTTGTTCCCCTTTGGATTTGTTTTTTTGCCACTGATGTTCTTTTCTATTGTGTTGTTTTTGTGTTTTTTGTTTTAAATATATTTACCAAATTGTAAACTGTCCAGAATCAGAGTCAGGCAGCATATAAATTTAATAATAACCCTGGGAAAGACACAATAGGTTAATAAAAATGCCAAATTAGCTTGGGCTATAAAGGAAACAGGAGAATTTTACTTTGCAAGATTCTTTTAATATAGCTTTACAATAAAGAATAATTAGTTTATTTGGTGATATTTCCTTCTGGTCTACTTGGTAGGGCTGACTCCTATCAAAACATGTCAACTATACACACATTTTGGGATGACAGATTTAGGGTTAGGGTAACCCTAACCCCCAGGCCCTACCTCATCTGACGTTATTAAAAAGAATTGTTAAATTGAAATACAAATAGGAAACCAATGTGCTGGAAAACAAAACACCCTTCTATAACATCCAGTTAATGTATCAGAATATGTTTGAACCCTATAGTGCAATGATGGCGAACCTATGGCACGTGTGCCACAGGTGGCACGCAGAGCCATATCTGAAGGCACGTGAGGCGTTGCCCTATGTCAGCTCCACCACCCATGCGCACTCTGGCCAGCTGATTTTCGGCCTTCTTTTTGTCTGTTTTCGCTCTCTCCAGGCTTCAGGAAAGCCTCCTGAAGCCTGGGGACGGCGAAAAACGGCCCAACCGGAAGTTCACTTGTGTGCTCACCCCCAGCCTCCTTTTCACTGTCAGAGGTCTTCAGGAACTTCTTCGGTTTTGGACAGTTGTAGCCAGGCCTCCCACACCTCGGCCCATTTCTTCTGCAGCCAGCAAGGCTTTTCTGAAAGCCTCTGCAGCCGATAACAGAGCTCCGGATCAATCTGCAGCTCTGTTATTGGCTACAGAGGCCTTCAGGAAAGCCTTGCAGGCTGCAGAAGAAATGGGCCAATGTGTGCGAGGCCTGGTTGCAACTATCTGAAGGTAAGTAGTAGGGCAGCTCCACTGAAGGTAAGTAGTAGGGCAGCTTCCCAGCTTCAGTGAGGCCTGTGTGCATGCGCGGGGGGGGGGCAGTGCAGGGGTTGTGCGCATGTGTTGGGGGAGGGCATTGCATTATGGGTGTGGGCACCCGCATGCACGCTATCGCGCGCGCGCGCACCCTTTTAGCACCCGAGCCAAAAAAGGTTCGCCATCACTGCTATAGTGGTTGTACTGGATGGCGGAGAGGATCCTAGGAGTAGTTCATTTTCCATGAAATGGATAGCCACTTTGTCTCTATCATTTGTTCTCAGAATTCCAAATATGTCCCTAAAGAAGCTTTCATCCCTTGCTAAACATCAGTTTTGTTTAATAAAATACAGCAGTTGCTTCCATTATGTCCAAGCATATAAACATTGCTTAATATGGTTGCTATTCTTTGGTGGCTAGGTTTCCATAACATGTTATCACACATTTAATAACCCTGTTTTGATCTCTAACCTAGCATGTTGTTTGAACCTATATGCACACTCATTTAAAATATTTCCATCCTATCTGGTATCAAATGTGAAGAATTTTGACTACCGAGGGCTATTTTTATGGCTGCATGTGAAACAGAATTACAATGAAAGTTTTCAGCATACATTTAAACTATAGCTGTCGCTTCCAGGCAATCACCCTCTCTCAAACTGTTTATACAGTTTCCAACTTGCTTGGGAAGGATTCCAGGTAGTTGGACCAAACAGTATCACACACCTGCCAATGCTAGATTCATGCATCAGTGACACAGAATGGCCCCTGTGTGCCTCTGGTACATCGTATTTTTGAAGAATAAATTTTAAAGATTGAGATTAACAGATTTTTTTTTGTATGTGTCATTTCATGCATTTTCAATTAATTTAAACCTAGGATTAGTAAATATTTTCATAGTGAGGGCACTATGGATCTGGAAGTTGTTTTTCAGCCACTTTTTAAAATCTATTCCTGCTACATTGCCAAACTACGGTAGTAGTCTAGATATAGTTACACAAATTTAATTACATGATAATAACAAATTGGGTCCTAATGGTACTGAGCTCTCTCTGTGTTCTAACCTAACTCACCAGAGTCTTTTTCATTTTTTTCCTTTGATGTAAGTGTGAATAATATTTTGGTAATACTGTACTTTTGTTTTCCTTCTTCTCAGTCCAGCAGTTGGGTATCCTCCTTTTTTCCATTGCTGTATTCATGGAAGGTAGAGGTCCTACCCAGTAATGGAGAAATGGAGAAGACTGACAGATGAATTCAGTATTATGAACTCAAAGGTCATCTGTTCTGTCTGAGGAAGGATGATGAGATTACTGAAGATGTATTGCATGTATGCCGTTTGCCAGTTTGCTTTCTTAAAATATAGCAATTGTCTTTGCAATTCATCCAGCAAATAGACAAAATCTGATCCTGGATTTTTAAGATAATACTGAGATGTTCACTTTTAAAATAATACTATAGTGGCTGAAATTTTATTTCAACACAAAGAAGTCAGAGATGACAAAGACTACATCTCTCTTGATTGCATTATTTTTCTGAATTTATTTTATTCATTTGATTGATTGTAATTTTTACACTCTCTCCCACCTGAATTTTCCATACCTGTTGGGATACAATTTTCTTAGGGGTTTTTTTGGCCTTGCTATCTTGGAATTCTGGGAATTCTAGTTCCAACAAATATATAGGGATAAGTGGGAAATGCTAGTGAAAGGTGAATTCACTACTTTTCTGAACATGTTCTGTGCTTGGATTCTTCATTTCCTCTTTATGAGCATTAGGACTGATGCTTCCTTCAAGTATAAATATACATGGAGAAGAACACAAGTGTGTTAAGAACTAAATACCTAATTTCTCTACTCAATATATAAGTACAGTACTATTTCTCATCCCAAACCATAGAAAAGAAACAAAAAATAATTGCTGTTTTAGCTTCTAGATTTGCCCAGTGGCTATAGAGACAGTCATTACTGTATTTATATATTCTTCAATATATGATACTTCAGGGCAGAGTCAAGGCAAATTAAGTACAAATCCTGTTTTCAGAAGTGGCATATCTCAGGAGTTTATCCAGTTATAATAAGAGAATAAGAGGAAGATTAAGAGTAGAAAATAGTAACATTGCCTAGTGGTTGAATTACCTGACTTTGCTGGGGGGTTTTTGTACTGTGCTCTTCTGCACTAAATATTTATATATCCTTTAGTTTGTACATCAACCAAAGTAAACTTAATAGGAAGGTCATTGTTGCTTAAGTAATAGAACAGTTTTTAAACTATTTCTTACACAGTGAATCATCTGTTTTCAAACATCAGCATGTACCAGAAGATACTGTACTTAATATAAATGAATCATTTTGGGAACTTCTTTGACCTTTTTCTCAGGCTGATAATGTGAAGTAGAACCACTGTACTATAAGGCTTAGAGTACAGTGCAAGGATTGAAGAATCTTCATGTAGTTTTTGGACCAGTGGAGAAACCACCTTCAGAGTTCATACGAGAATTAATAAAAATACTGAGTAGGAGGAAGGGCCACATACAATGCCATGAATTCCGGTATCATTGAATGGAAGAGGCTGCCACATGAAGGGCTTCAAACAGTGGATGGTCATCTGTAAGAGATGGTCTAGTAGATCGTGTGCTAAGCAAATGGTTGGATTAGATGACCTATATGACCACTTCCAATATTTTACATTTCTATGAAAAACAGAATTTGAATTTGACCTTTCTAATGAACAATTGGCTGAGTAGAGTTTTGCAACCAATATGTTGGTGTGCTGTGTACAGGGTCTTGGTTGTTAGATATGTCACCTTGTTTACCCGCTTTGATTTTAACTTCAAATCTAACTTATAGTGGATTGGATCAGTTTCGGTTTGAACTTTGCATCCATGGGCTCATATTCTTGAGAAGAGCTTTAATAAATAGTGAATTGGATCTGTTCTGAAAACATGTGCCGAAATCATCTCAGTGTCATTTTTAAAATTTTGCTGGTTATTATTAGCAATAGCAGTTAGACTTATATACCGCTTCATAGTGCTTTACAGCCCTCTCTAAGCGGTTTACAGAGTTATTATTGGTTGTTTGCAATATTGTTGACAAATTATTTCAGTTCTTATGTGGTGCATCAGTGTGATGCCAAGGATCTTATGGAGGCAATGCAATTGGATGGTTTCCAGTTTCCAGTTTTTGGCTGTACAAGGTTGGTAATTTGACTCCATATAGTGGCACTGGCAATATCAACAGAATAGCCACATATTGGCTCATATGCTTTCTCCACAAGCATGATCGATGAGTGAAGTAAAATCAACTGCGATGGCATCATTAGTTTTTCACTTTAGTTGTTGAGGCGGTCTTCCTTCCTTACGTTATGGAGCCAAATTATTTGAATTCTTGTACTTATTCTAATTATACTCTTCTTAGCTGTATGACTATTGGTGAACCATTGGAGAAGTACTTTCATTTTTCCCACTAGAAACCTGTTGAAATGCTGTGCTGCATCCAGATGGCACAGAATATATTAGGGGCTTCCACTTTGTCATTGATAAAGATTGTAATGGCATCCTCATACATGAAGTCAGTGATAAACTGTTCCTGGCCAATTCAGTTCCTTGATTGTAAACACTTTCCTCATGATAGCATCTATTGTAGTATTGAATAACAATGGAAATAGGACCACCCTGGAGTACCCCTATGTAGATTGGGAAACTCTCTAGTTCATCTTTGATGGAAACCTGCATCAGAAGTACACTATAGGATGATCCTACTTGGTATTCCCTCAACAGCTAGTGTTTTCCAAACAGCATATGTTGTCATAGGCAGCTGCAAGGTCAATCAATAGTATGATGAATTCTTTGCCACACTGGATTCATTTTTCCAAGACTTGTTATAATATAAATATGTGGTCATAGCAACTCAACAACGAAGCTCAGAGAGCATCTAGAACTCCACAATTGAATCCTGAGCTACAGATATCCTCTTCTGTTGGCATGTTATCCTTGATAATATGCATTCAGCTTCTAAGATGGTGCAATGTAATATACAGCATTTGGTATTCTCACTGTGTATGCAGCTGCTTGCAGTTCTGATTTGATATTGTTCCAGTACTGTCTGTTTCAGTTTCAGATCATGGAGTTGTATTGGAATGCATCAACTAGTTTGCATGTTTTCTTTTGGTCATGTCTTCTGATATCCAGACCAGGGTGCATTACATGGGGGACAAGGCAGAGACATTTCTTTATATCTACAGTTTCCTCAGTATTTTCTGGTTCTGCAAGAATTGTGAAATGGTTGGATAGGACAGCTGGAATTGTTGCTTGAAAGTTGGATTGGATACTGAAAACACTACAATATCAGAGTTTTGCCTTGGAGGCAGGTGTCTTCAATTAGAATTAAATCCATCAATCCATCAAACAATTTATATAGCTATGGAATTTGATGTTTTGTGGGGTGTTAGAGCAGGGGTGTCAAACTCGATTTCATTGAGGGCCGCATCAGGGTTGTGTTTGACCTCGGAGGGGCTGGGGCGCCGCCAGAGTGGGCGTGGCCAATGTGATGTCACTTCTGTCGGGGGCATGTGGTGCCCCGAGTGCTCTGCCAGTGAAAACGGGCTCCCGAGCTCCATTTTCGGCTGCGATGGCCTCCTGCAACCCTCTGCCAGTGAAAACGGAGCTAGGGGGGCCAAGCGCGGCCCTCGCGAGCTCCGTTTTCACTGGCAGAGCCCCCACGGGCTGGTCCACATTTCCAGGGTGGCCCCGCGGGCCAGATCTAAGCACCCCGCAGGCCGGATCTGGCCCCTGGGCCTTGAGTTTGACACCCCTGTGTTAGAGTATACATTTTCAATGACCAGCTCATTTTTTGTAAATATTTGGTTTTCCATGTCTGTAAAATGCAGGACATAAATATAACTAAAATAAAGTCCCCCCCCCTGTAATAAATCAGTGACCATTACTGATCTGCTTTAGGCAAGTTTGGACTTTCCAAGGAATTTTAGATGGAAGTCAGCTGTATGTCTTTCATGATATAGAGACTGAGAGACAAAGAGTGAGAAAACATTTGGACTGAGGTGACACCTGAACTTGAACCAAAAGCAGCTCCCCAAAGCAGCTCCCATATCTCATGGATCCCTTTTCAAGAATTAAAGATCTGTATGCACTTAATTTGATTTATGACAATAAAGTAATAAAAAATTACAACACATATATAAGACCTATATAGCAGCACAATCTTCGGAGGTTTCAGATCTGATTAAATTAAAAATCCTTGTTCCCCTCTTATGACTAGCAAGATGACAGCTGAAACTCTCCTTTTGAATTTCTTAGCAACTTGTTAAAATATGCATTTGAGACCTGCCTCAAGTCTTGCTCACTTCAGAGAGTTTTTTAAATTATTCTTCTATTTCTCTTAAAATAGTGATTAAAAAAATAGAAAAAAGTAAATAAATGATAAAAAAATACATTGTGAAAGAAGAGAAAAAACACATAAGTATAGGTTGTCCTTCACTTATGAATACAAGTGGCACCGGAATATCTATTGTTAGTTGGTATGGCTGTAAAGCGAGTCATTACATAACGACCTGATTTCATGACTATTTTTACTACAATTGTTAAGCAAATCACATGGTAACTAAGTGAATCTCGCTTCCCTAATTTACTTTTTTGTCAGAAACCAGCTGGGAAGGTCACAAATCATGATCACGTGACTGCAGGATGCTGCAAGCAGGCTTAAATGCGAGCTGGTTGCCAAGTGACTGAATTGCAGTTGTGACTATGGGGGTGGCACAATGGTCATAAGTGCAAGGACAGGTTGTAAATAACTTTTTCAAGGCTGTTATACTTTGAACTATCGTTAAACTGTTGTAAGTCAAGGACAACCTATCAATATATTCTCTGCAACCTTATTATGGCCAAAAGACTTACTATCGCAATATATCAAATATAAATTTATGGCCTGTTTCACCCAATAGATTGAGAACCTGATTGACTTGCTACCTATGAGAGGATTGCCTATAGACGTAATCTTTGTGTACGTAAATATAATGAAATATGGGACTCATTTATGCAAAATATAGGTTAAATATCATAGTTATATAAATGTATTGGAAATATATATGTATATGAACAATGATTGAATTAAATAACTATATATAGACTTGTAACTATTTATTGTTAAAAATGATATACTTTTTTTCTTCGTTATTTTTCACTTTCTTTCTTCAGAAGTGAGATAGGAAGTAGAGAATTACAACATGGAATTATTTCCTCAAGACATTTCCTGGTGTTGATTTTACTATGTTGATAGTCAAATACACTTTTGTTAACGTTTTGAAAAGCAATGTAGACTTTAAAGACATTACTTTAAATAAAGTAAAAAAAGCTGTTCCACCTATTCATTTTAACAAGTGTGACAAAACTTTATTTGGATTGAATGACTTCTGGTAGCAGACAACAGTAAATTGTAGGTTGTCATTGTGCTAATGTGATTGTTCTTTAACAAATAAAAATACTACTTGCAATTAGGAAATTTAGGACAATTTTGACCAACATGTTGATCGTAATTTAAATGGCTAATCTGATAAATAAGCAGTCATTATTTTCTTCCCTTCTGAATGACATCCTGAAGTTGTAGAGTTTGAAAAATGTTAGACTTGATGCTTGACTTATTACCTCAGTTGGGACTGGAATCTTGATAATTGAGTGAAGGGGTCGTTAAGTAAGATACCCTCATAGCTACTTTACTCAAGGATTGCAATTGTGGCACTCCCAATTGTGATTGTTAAGCAATCACATCATTAAATGGATGGAGTCCCAGGTAAGTTGAGTGGGGTGGCTCAAGAGGGTGGGGGAGACCTTGGGAGGCTCTGTTCAGGAGACAAAAATCCCCTGTGTTGAAATCAATGCTGAATTTTCAGCCCCTGAACAAGATACACTCAGGGTCACTTGCAATGGGCATCCCAGGACCTCCTCACCCACCTGAGCCACTCGACGCTATTTACCGTGCTGTCTCTCTACTTGGATTTTGGCTCCCTATTATTTCTGGGAGGTGGTTGAAATAGCTGCCTGCTGAAGGAGTTCAGCTCCTCTTCATGCACAGAAGAGAACATCTTTGATGGGGTGCAGGAGTGGGGTTGAAATCCCTAGCTCTGTTTCTGCATCTTGTTGAATGAGTTCAGTTCCCTTTGATAGGCAGCTCTTTCAGCAGGCCTCCAGAGATGATTTTTTCAGTAGGAAGCAGTAGCTTCCAACCTTCCCTGCCCGCTTCCCAATTGACTTTTTGGGGAAGCTGTCAGAGAAGATTGCAAATTGGCGATCATGGGTGCTTGACAACCGGCCGTAAGTGCAAGCAGGTTGCCAAGCACGCAGATCATTATCATGTGCCTGTGTAGGTGGTGTTTTGCAATGGATGGAAGTGGTTTACAGGCCATAAAACATCCTTTTCAAAGCCATCATAATTCCAGATTATCATTAAAGAACATAAAGTGTAGAAGTCGAAGACTATCTGTGCTTTATTTTGATGGATGCGTAAATTGGGTCTAAGGAGGCAACTGATTCATCCCATTGTGAACCTATTATGACATTGCCTGCAAACAATTTGTGAATGTAGGAAAATACGGGTTAACTTTTTTTCCTAGCTCCCAGGTATTGATTTGTGTTTTTCAACCAGTTGCCTGTGTGTACTGGAACTAGTAAGTACAAAGCAGGACATGCTTGCAGTGTATTGTCCTTATTGAATGGAATACCATGTATTTTACGGTCAGCTTTTGAAATAAAATACCTAAAAAAGGGTTTATTTTATTTGCTGCTCCCTCTTTCCAGTAGCTTTGTCCTGGAAGTAATAGGTATACAGTTAAACATTACATGAAAAGAGTCTGAATTTGCCTAAATTTATCTCTCCCTACTTTTTTTCTTCCACTTTTGTTAAAATGTTGACTAAGAGGTCCCTGAGAGAAAAACCAACCTTTTCCTTTAGATAGTGTTTTTCCTGCAGAGTCCCATGTATACAGTATCACAATGTAAATGAATATAATTTTTATACAAATTATTATCATCGCATGTCACATTATTTTTCCTCAAAAAAACTAATATGTTTTGCTTTTGTTCCATTTGTTACAAGACTATAGTTCTGTAATAAACCTTGGAAAGTTTAGCATTTTGTGTTGCATAATAACATAATGCAAACAGCTTTCACATTGCGCATCCATTGTGAGCCATTGGATCCACTGTTAACAGTTCCTTCTTGGAAAAGAAAGCTATTTCTTCAACTTGCCATAGGTCACTAATAGTATTACTTAGTGAGCTGTCAATAATCTAAATTTAAAAACCACATAATCATCCAAAACAATTACATTCTTACTGAAAAGCCACTAAACATCTGAATTAATTAATATTATTAGTGCAGTAAATGAATAGTACAGGAACTCAAATGAATATTACAGCAACTTCCCATTTTTCTGAGTTAGAATTGTATTTTATAGTCCTTTAATTCAGTAAGAAAAATATGTTTGTAATAAACTTTATGTTTTTGTCTGGCTCACAGTGCAAATGAGTTTTTTTTAAATATTCATTATTTCCATCCTTCCCAAATATATTTTATGTTGATGCCTGTACAGTGGTGGGCTGCAAATAATTTAACAACCAGTTCTCTGCCCTAATGACCGGCTGGGTGGGTGTAGCTGGGGTGGGTGTGGCCAGGGGGCGTGATCAGTGGTGGGACTTGAATAACTTAACCGATTCTCTGGCTGGGTAGGCGTGGTCGGTTGGTCATGTGACTGGGTGGGTGACATCACACATACCCAGCCCCGCCTCCCACCCAGTCACATGACCAACCAGCCACTCACCTCAAAGGCAGAGGTAGGATTCAGCCAGTTGGGGCTAATCCCATCACTGGCTGGCCTTGCCCATTTTTGGGGCCCTTTTCAGCCCAAAACGGCCCTGAAAATGGTACAAAACGGCCCGAAAACAGCCCAAAAAATGAGCGGGGGCAGGGCCAGCCAGTGGTGGGATTTGCCGGTTCGCCAAACTGCACGGAATCTTAACTACCGGTTCACGCAAACCGGTGCGAACCGGCAGCAGCCCATTTCTCTGCCTGTATCATTTCGAGGTTTTTATTTTATTTTATTGCATGGCTTAATTCCATATGCAAAGATAGGTAACACATAGTATTGTGCCTCTATAATGTCTTGGTAATATATAAAAATACCATGTTGGAATTTGTTCTGAAAACTCTTGGATAACAAGAAAAGAAATACATCTTAATTTAATACAAGCAGTTAACATGTTTCAGTGCATAATCTGTTTGTGAATTCATTGCCATAATATGCTGGCAAGCTTGAAAAGCAACTGTTAAAGAGGATGACATGAATATTTAGGCATGACTAAATGGCCCACACATCTCGTTGTTGTTATATTTTTTAATAAAAAGAAAATGTAATAATAAAAAGATTAAAAATGATCCACAGATACTTGAACATCTGATTTCCCTGAAATAATTTTTTTTAAAATTCTACGGTAAACCTCTACACATGAGCACCTAGGAAACATGCATTTCAGCCTGATAAGAATATTATAATTTGCTATCTTAGACAACTATGTTTGTGGTCTTACTTAGCTTCTAGAAGGCTGTATTTGGTTTGATGAATAATAAGTTGTATATGCATGCATTTCATAGAGTTTGATTTGTTTTCTGGAAATCTGATGGAAACATGAATCTGTAACCTTAGAGTGGATTGGAAAGGGAGTTATGGGAGAGAACCATTTCCTCCTCCAAAACTGCTTTGCCAGAAAGAAATTGACACAAGGCTTTTTTAAGCCAAATGAAATTTGGCTTTAAAAAAATCTCTTCCAAATGCATATGTCAAACTTGTATTTATTTGGCATGTACATATAGTTTTTTTTTCTCTGAACTCCCCTTCACATATAGCAGGTCTCCTCAGGAGGGCAACAAGGGCAGGCAAGTGATGAAACCTGTGTGATAATACAAATTATGTCCTTATGTGCAGCATTATAGTGCAAGTACATAAAGGCAGATCTTGCATTGTGATGTCATGGCACACATTTGATTCACAGTGTCTCTTCATACAAACATGACATAACAATTTCTACATAGGCTCAAACTGTTTTCATATTGTATATAAGAACGTTCTTAAGCATGAAGAAAAGCTTTATCATTCTAAAACATTTTATTGGGATTTGCATTTCTGTTGGGCAGTGACTCTAGTACTTGATTATAGTCCCCTAGTATAACTCTAATGATCAGCAGTGGATCAGTCAATTTTTTAATAATTCCTGTTTGTTCTGTAATAAGAACAGCAAAAAGGAAAGCTTCCCTCTCAGAAAAAGTAAAGAAATGTAATTGAAGCAGAAAGATGGTCACATACTGTATAAATTTGTCTGGAGGATCTTGCCGATTTTACTGTCATAATCCTGGCTTCTAAAAATATAGTATGTCATTTACTTCTTAGGACTTCAAGAATATAGAATTGTAGAGTTGGAAGGGCCATAAGAGTCAGCTAATAGTTTTTTGCAATGTGCAGCAAAAGAACCTAAATCATTCTTTGGTCATGATGTATCCTACATCTGTGGAGAAAGAAATGGAGGGAAAAATAAATAAATTGATGGCACTTGGGCCAGTGATTTGAGCCAATCAAATGAAATCCAACTCTTCTGCCAATGGTGACACTTTTTGTCAGAATAAACTGCCAGGGCAGGCTAGTATTTATAAACAAGCGGTATTATAACTTCTCCTTCATTCACACTGAAGACATTACTTGTTGGGTAATGAAATGTCTGCAAACAAATTCAGAGATCACCAAGACCCCACAGTTTCTCAGAATAGCTAAGAACATGCAAACAATCCCTGTTTGCATTATCTCTTCGACCAGGGGTGTCAAACTAATGGCCCGCGGGCCAGATGCGTCACGTGCTGGCCATGCCCAGCCCCATTTTAGCAAAGGGGAAAAAAGTCGCAATATGTCACTTGACGACAACATGACGCCGCGAGTTTGACACCCCTGTCTTAGACTATGGATTTAAACAGATTAGATGAATCCCAGTTATTTCACTGCTGACTAGTGCTTCACTAGTGACATCTGCTCTTTCCTTATCATATATGCAAATCATACACACACCCAATAATCAAGGTTAAAATAGGAAAATAAAAGAGATGTATTATACAGTATTTTAATGCTAATTACCACCAGATATAAAATCACCTCTGATAAATAGCACATGGTGCCTAAGATTTTGGAATAGGAGATTCATACTCCACACTGCAAAAACATATGGACTACACAACTCGACCAGGATAAAGCAATAGACGCAATTTACATAGACTTCTGCAAAGCCTTTGATTCAGTGGTACATGACAAACTACTGTTAAAACTAAACTCTTACGGAATTTCCGGATCCCTGCACAAGTGGATAGCTGCGTTCCTGTCAAACAGGCAACAAGTAGTCAAAATAGGGAGCGCCCTATCAAACCCTGCACCAGTTAACAGCGGTGCCCCCCAAGGCAGCGTTTTAGGACCCAGACTCTTTATACTCTACATAAACGACCTTTGCGATCATCTTATAAGCAGCTGCGTCCTCTTCGCTGATGACGTAAAACTATCCAACACCACCGACAATGCTGCTGCCCTTCAAAGCGACCTTGACTATGTGTAC
>QLTV01000775.1:4587860-4600951 GCA_003457575.1 Thermophis baileyi | reverse complement strand
CCTTCTACCACCAGACTTGAAATTTTTGGCTTGGACAACCGAGAACTATGCCGCCTACGGTCTGACCTAAGCGTAGTACATAAAATTATCTGCTACAACATCCTACCTGTCAATAACTACTTCAGCTTCAACTGCAATAATACACGAGCAAACAATAGATACAAACTCAAGGTAAAGCGCTCCAAACTCGATTGCAGAAAATACAACTTTAGCAACAGAGTGGTCAATGCCTGGAATCCCTAACCCTAACCCCCAAGTCTTTCTTAATAGCCCACAGCAGATACTGGCACTTAAGAGATAAAGAGCTTATTGAAAGAGGAAGACAAGTATCCTCAAACCCCCATAACTTTAACCTGAAACTGTCTACTGTGGACCTCACCCCATTCCTAAGAGGTCTGTAAGGGGCGTGCATAAGTGCACCAGCGTGCCTACCGTCCCTGTCCTACTGTCCCCATTTATTCGTACCCATTTCCTATGTTCATGTCCATGTTTATACTTATACATGTTATCTCGTACATGTTTTGACAAACTAACTAACTAACTAACTAACTAAATAAATAAATTCTCCCTTATGTGTACCAGCTTGTTCCTTCTGCTTTTATTCACTTTGTCTAACCAGTGCCTTTTAGAAGAGTTGTGGGCTTGTGGGTGACAGTGCATTTTCTTTTTGTATCATATGATTAACTTTAATTTACTCCTATAGATAGAGATAGATAGATAGATGGATAGATGGATGGATGGATGGATGGATGGATGGATGGATGGATGGATGGATGGATGGATAGATAGATGATAGATAGATAGAGTCTCCTGGAGGTACACTGTCATTTCCCCCTTGTTAGTCTGTTGAAATACTTAGTACCTGCATTATTTATTATGCACATCAGTTATTTTTGGTAAAGAAAGTTACTTGCAAAAGAGATAATAAATTTTATGTGTACATAAGCCCAGAGGCAGTGACTACTTAGCGACATAGTTTGCAAGTTCCATATCTGTTAGGAATTTAAAACATATCTGTCCAAAACCCTGGAAAAACTGACAAACTCAAGGATGCACAATCTCAGTATTATATACATCAGGCTTTCCCAAACTGTGGGTTGTGCCTCTCTTGGAGAAGTGCAGACAGAGTCCAGGGAAGATTGAAGATCCTTTCAGTTACGTTGTTTCAATAAAATACACCTTGCCCAAAGTTTGATTGGATTGTTTTAATTGTTCATTTTGTTTTCATTTTTGATGTTTGGAATTTTAGGGGAGATGTTTACATTACATTACATTACATTAAGTTTACATTAAATGGAGATGATGGCAAAAAAATTAGCAACCCCTAATATACATCCATCTGAAAAACTTCATTTTTGCCATTCTGCCATTTCTGATATGTTAGAAGAAGAAAGGTACATTAAGGGTAGCCACACTTGTTTTTATTTTAATTGAGTTTACATCATATTTTGTTTTTGTCCTGGCTCCTCCTCCTTTTGGGAGCATTCTTCCCAAAAGTGTAGACCTCTGCCTAGAAAAGATTATGCACCCTGGCTCTCAGATGTTCTGCACACTGAATGTTCTTTCATAAATTACTTAAAGGAAAATGTGATGCGAACCGGTGGGGAAGGTAAGTGGAACCCACCCCTGCATCTCCAGTGTGGCTTTACTCGAATAAGACTTACTCAGTTGTGTATAGACTATTTTTCAGATCTCAGAAGTTGGTTATGTAAATTTTCAAATGCAATAAAACACTTTGATAACCACAGTCATTTAACAGCATAAGGCATATCCTATAAGATAAACTATCTAACCTAAAAGCTATGGAAAAAAGTAGCTAGATTAGAGTTATTGTCAGAATGCTATGAACTCACTAAAATCTACATAAAAAGTATAAAGTGGAATATTCATGATATTAAGACTTGTAAAATACAATACACTCTTACTGTTTACATAAAATGCCAGTTTGTTGGATTATATAGTATATATAGTAATTTTTATACTATACTATATATACTTGGATAAAATTTATGTTAAAATATAATAGTACAAACCAAGAAGCTAAATACCTGGGAATAATGAATGATAATGCAAATATGTTTTGTGTAATCTAATTACCTAATCCAATATTATTTACTATCCCAAACCAACTAAAATGTGAAATAGCAGTATAGTAAAATGAATGAGATGAATTATAATAGAACAATAAACTTAGCTATTCTCCCTAGACTATAGCTTAACCAATGGCTTGTTTTACATGCTAATAATGCATATTTAGTCTCAAGTGTATGTTATTTTAGGATTTTTATTCAACAGAGGTAGCGAATATAAAATTCAACAGGACACCTCAGGAACACATTGTAAATTTGGGTTCCACTGTGCAGTTTTGAAGATAAAGAAATATTTGCTTTTTTTCCAGCACTTCCTTCTGGTGCTTTGTTCCAGAACAAGTGCTGGTCAAACAAACTTTTGTTTATATTTGGTTATTTGGCTAGTAACAAAACTTTTTGGGGAGGCAGACAAGAAAGAAACTCTGTGTCACAGCCAAGGGCAACTATGATATTACTAGCACAGCATACTGATATGAAGGAAGGAAACTTCTTGAACTATGTGCAGGAGATGTGGAATACTGTGGCAGCATGCATATCTCCCCAAATTTTACTGTGGTAATTGAAGTGTGTTTGATGTATATACTGTATGTAGTCAAATATTTCTCCTATGTCCTTTCTTAAAGATAGGCTGTGTATGCTGCCATAAAAAAGAATTATCTAATTTATATGCCAAGTAAACTAGGGTTTTTGTTAAACTAGCACAAATAAATATAAAATACAGTAGACTACTAAAGATAGATCATGGATTTTCATGATCCTTGCAAGCAGAAAATTAGCAAGGTGAAGAAAAACTCTACTAACCTCTGCTGCATTGAAGTTTTTAGTTGCAGTGAGATTTTCTTTAAATTGGGGAGTATTTAAAGTTGGTTCAGTCTTTAAATAAGTCATATATAAGTCTTCACATCTCCAGGTGGTGGGAGATAAAACCCACAGCCCTTCAGAATCTTTCAAGTTTGCCAATGCAGTTCTCCAAATTAATTTATATCTGGTGTAATTAAGAAGAATTATTTTGTGTCTCTTTCTCACAGTGAACTAAAGTATCTTACCTGTAGTGTTCCTTCTCTGACTTGTAGTTGTCCTTACTTCTTCCTCTGTGTTTTCAGGTCTCCAAATAAATTTACATACAAAAAGTTAGGTATTCTAATTAGATTAAGATTGAGTCTAAACCTGTTCTTCCCTATCCAGGTCTCCACAGCCTCCACATGTTAAGAGAGAACCTTGACAATATCATTTGATTGGCTGGAGAGATCTGTGATTGGATACTATCAGCATACTAATGATATAGCCAAACCTTGTGCTGACAGATGAGCTCACATAGCTGCTTCCTATAAATTTTAAATGGGAGTAGGAAGGACTAGAGCCGGCAAGAACCCTGCAAAACAGAGGTTAAGGCTTAACTTTTCTCTTCCACAATAGCAACCAGAACAAGCCCCAGAGCGAAAAAGAGAACTACCACAACACCGTGCCTTCCACTCCCAACCTGTAAACTAGTCCAGAAAAATTCCATGATTGATGGCATTGAAGACCACCAAGTGATTAAAGAGGCCAGGATAAATATAACACTATGATCCTGATCCCACCAGACATCATCCTCAAATGTGATCAATGCCATCTCAGTACCAAAGGTGCTTTTTCAAGAGGCAGCTGGACTTTCTGGTTTTTCTTTGAAGACGTTTTGCTTCTTGTCCAAGAAGCTCCTTCAGCTCTGAGCTTCTTCAGCTTCTTCAGAGCTGAAGAAGCTTCTTGGACAAGAAGCAAAACGTCTTCAAAGAAAAACCAGAAAGTCCAGCTGCCTCTTGAAAAAGCACCTTTGGGATAACCTTGACCTGGATGACTGAGAATCTCCGTAGACATTTGCCATCTCAGTATTTACATGGGTCTGCAACCTGACAGAACAGTCTAAATAATCTGCTTCTTCCAGGGCACTTTGAGATTGAAGTTTAAGCCTCTTTTCAACCATCTGCCTAAAAAATAAAGATTGGAGACAAGATAAAAAATTATCCAATGTTCTTGGGTCCAGTGATAGCTTCTTGAGGCGGCGAAGAACCACCACCTCCTTAAGTGCAGGTGGGATCACGCCTACTCTAAAAGAATTATTTTACTATTGCTTGGATTTAACTACATATTACTTCCTATTGGCCATGCTTACTATTCTGAGAATGCTGTTTTATTTCTTAGGACCAAGAGGCTGACATTGTTTTCAAATAAGTAAGCTAGACAGCCCAATTCCATTGGTCCTGCACAGCCAGAGACCAGCTTGAGTGACAGATGTCCTAAGTAGTCTTCACAGTAATCAAGTAGACGTTCCTCTGGTTCCATTGGATCATCTTGAATGGAATTGCTTGCCATGAATAGAAATACGATTAAGACACTGTGGCTGTCTCACTTTGGAATTCTTTTTCTTCGGAATTGTGACAAACATCTTGGTATAATTTTTGATAGCCTTTTAAGAGGTTTTAATGTTTGCTTGTTTTCCTAATTTTATTTTCTAGTTCCTACATACGTTTTTGAAGTTTTTGTGTGGGAAGGTGTTTGGAAAGATATTTCTGTTCTGTTCCTTTAGCAATTTTAAAGTTTATAACTGCTTCAGTGGATATAAATAACTTACATGTTGATGTTGTCCATCATTTTGAACACTCATGTACTGGAGAAAAAAATTGCTCAAAAGTCAAATAGACAAAATTAGAGCGGTAAGAGTAGAACAAAGATTTCCTGATTCACCATTTAAGTATTTCTGCTGCTGTTGTAGCTGCTGTATTTCTCTCAATAGTTCTAAATACCATTAGAAATTGTGGAGCCTTTTATACCTCTTTCACAGAGACATAATATATAATTGAAGCATTTTCTTCTGTCCAAAGTAAACTGTTTATGGCTGTAATGCAGTTTTAAAAGAATGGTGCAAGTGATATTGACTTCTTTGCCAGCAAAAAATTAAAAAAGGACGAGAAGCAAAGAAAACCAAACTGAACAGAGATGCTATTACTGAAATGACATTACATCTGTATACCCTTTCCTTATATTTTCCTGTAATCCTGTTATGGCACTGTTCTATTACCTCAAGCACTGTCATCTTTAACCACTGTCAGATCTTAACTGGATTGCCAAGGACACAAGGAAGGCATCTAGGAGGTGAATCCAATAGTAATTCCAGTACAATATATCTCTCTGTATGTCTATTTTCTGTTTGTTGTTACCTTTTCACATAGCACTTCCTATATAAAGACACACAGTTTATTATAGAAGAAACTGTTGAGGTGAAATATATATTTCACATCTTTATGACCTCTTGGGCTTAGACAAAATTGAATGATGATAAAAGTAATACAGTTAAAAGAGTTTATCCATAATATTGCCACAGCTTTTCACATTCAGCATAAGTTATGTCTTTATTGATTGGTATAATTAGGAAGTCAAATCTGGAATGCATCCCCGTCAGGCTTTTGGTGGCTATAGATATCCCAGTCATAGTTTCATTCTGTCATTTATAAATGCTAAACTGAATATTCTTCTCTACTATCTGTTTGTAATTTCTTAGATCTGAGAGAATTGTTGAGAATAGGAACTGAGCTGTAGGATAACAGGTATCCCAAAGTGGGATTTCTTTTCAATAGCCTTCATTTCTGAAAACATTTTTGGGTGAGTAAAGTGAAATTCATTGAAACAAAGCAACCATCTGATGAGTTTTCCAGGCAGAGTCCCTTGATGAACCTCCTTGAAGAGTTAGTTGACCTATTTATCTGTAAGTTATCACAAGTTTCTTTTTTAGGATTTTATTCCAGTTGTTTAATAAAACTGATATATGTTATGGTCATGGCTAGCTAGAAAAAAAATAGAGAAAACTTTAAAAGGAACAAAATATAATTCATCCTTATTGATAAATTATCAATAAATTATCACTCAGGTGTCACTTTATGGTGGTTTTCTCTTTAAACATTCACAACATTCCAATTCTGTGGCCCCATGGAGAACTTGTATTAAAATTCCTCTGAACAGAAAAGACCAACAAATGGAGAACCAACAAGCAAAGAGGCTTCTCCAGTGATGTAAATTTTTGTGGATGTTGAATTGAGAATGAATTATAATTTAATATGGTTTTGTGAGACAAAGCTCTTGGGGGAAAACAGTATTTAAAACTATAGAACATTCTATTTGAATTCCTTAAAAAGTTCAGTGGAACTGCATATGTCTGGATATCATTTTACCGAACAACAGCAGCAGCAATAGTAGCAGAGAATTGCTATTCTGTAACAGTAGAAGAAAATTTATGCCCCCACATTTTGCTGTAGTTTCATGGTGTATGTCTTTGGCATATACCATGGTAAACTAACTAAGTCTGGTAAACTGGCTAAGTCTGAATTACCAGGGATGCCCTTTTGGTCCCTCACCTGTTCATTTTTAAAAAAAAAAAAGACGTGCAGTTTAAGAGATTACAACCTTGTAGCGTTTGTTCCTTCAAAACTAAGATTCTCCATCTTGGGTGGAGCCATCATTCAAGATGGGTTGTCCTCGTCCATCAGCCAATGAGGACCGAGTCTGTCTTCTTTAGTACTGGATCCGCCTTCTATTCCCAGTTTAGACTCGGTCCTCAGTGAGGAACGAACGAGGCAAACGTTACTCCCATCTTGAACGTTGGATCGCCCTTCTGGCTGCCTTTCTTCGAAGTTGTGTGAGGATTTCTCTGTGCGTTTTGCAGGGTCCCTGTTACATCGGGACCATCGGACTTTACGGGGCTTCGGCTCCGATCCCTTGAAGGGGCTGAGGGCGCACTGTGGCATCGACCAGCTGGGAATCGCTCCGGGTCTGCCACTGGAGCTTCGCGCTCCCTTTCGTCCTTACAGGACGTCGTGCGCAGGGTTGCTGGGGGCTTGTCGGCTCCGCAGCTTTAACGGCAACGGCGGGACTCTGGCAATCGCAACAGAAACGCTAGAGCCACGGGGAGAGAGATCGATATCTTACGCCTCCCTTAGTTAAAGCCGTTCTCCTCAGCCACCTTATTGGGAGTCGGCTGTCAGTAGGAGCTGTGGCGATCGAGCGGCTGCTCTCGCGCTCCCCCGACTCCGCCCCGGCCTTTTTTCCAGGCCCTCTGAGGCGCCTCAGGCCATTCTCGGCGCTTATCAGCTGTGAGGCGCGGGGTCTATATCAGCTGTTTGGCGCTACTCGGGGCTGTTAGCCAAGCCGATTACAGCCCTTTGAGCTTGCTCGGGCCGGCGGCTTCCAGGGAGATCACTCAGGCCGGGGTTTGCAGCGACGCTACAAAGGCCCTCAGAGCTTGCTCGGGCTAGCGTCTCCGTGAGCGCCCACTTTGCCGCCATTTCTGGCGAGTACGTTGGGGCGACCATTTTGAGGGCTGCCATCATCTCAAAATGGCGGACGCAGCTCCACGTAAGGAGAAGCCGAGTGGCAAACGGCTGCAAAAAACAGACAGGCCCATTCTAGAGGATGACCCTACTCCTTCTTCGAGTCACTCTTCCACTGGCCTTCACCGGGGCTCGGCTGTAGTCTCTAAGGCTACCCAAAGAGCAGAGAGGCGGAGAGATAAGGCCCTACAGAAACTTATTAGTCGCGCCTCCAAACGCTCGACAGCGGTTCCCCCTCGCCCTCCCACCCGCAACACCTCGGGTGATGACAGTAGGGTGGCTACGGGACACAATCTTCTGGCCCTTGATGCTCTGGGGCCTCCCAGGGAGGAGTCTGATCTATGGGGCCCAGCTGGTTTGAGCGGCGCTGCGCCTCCACCTCCACCGGGGGGCACGGATTCCGTTGCCTCTCAGGCGGCCCCTCCTCAGGGGGGCGCCCTACCTGTGCCCACGGGGCCAACTATTCCAACGCCTCCTTTTGATCCCTCTGATCTCCAGAAGCTGATTGCGGCAGCCGTTCAACAAGGACTTGCTGCCGGCCTGCGATCACTGGGGGAATCGCTTCATGGTGGGCCCAGTTCCTCAGTTGATACCCTCGGATTGCCCGCCAAGGTGGGGACTTCGACTAGGCTCCAGGCACAAGAGGACCTCTCAGAGGACTCAGAAGAGGTGGAACAGGAGGCCTGGCTGGAGGAGACAGAGAGCCTCGCTCTAGAGTTGTCTGAGGATGAGGCCTTAGCTCCAGAACAGCAACCGGCTTCGTCCGGCCTGTTTTCCCTGGCCTTGTTCCGGTCCCTCCTTTACAAGGCAAGGGTTACGGCGGGGCTGGATGCCCCTACTCCAGAGAAGGAGGTCAGACAGGGTTCATTCAGCGACCCCCTTTTTTCTGAGGTCAAGCCTGAGACATCATTTGTACCTACCCCTCAACTGTTCATGGATACGGTAGAGCGGCAGTGGACCGTTCCAGCTTCCGGGCGGACGCCGTCCTCAAATGAGCGGAAGCTTTTCAACGTGTCGCAGGCCTTCTCCGATCTGCTCTCGCCTCCGTCAGTGGATCCTCCCGTCCTGGGCCTTTACACACCCACCGCTATGCCGGGGGAATCGGAGGAGTTACTTAAGTCAGAGGATAAGCGGATGGAACAGGCTCTTCTCAAGAGTCACCAGGCGGCGGCCTGGGCCATCCGGGCGTCATCAACATCATCGTTCTTCGCCAGGACTTCTCTTCTGTGGCTCCGACAGATCCAGGAGCAGATTCCGGCATCTGACATCAGAGCTATGCAGGATCTGAACAAGCTGTTCGCGGCGTCTCAGTTTGTGGCGGATGCTACCTTACATGCTTCGCGATTTGCAGCAAAGGCAATGGCGGCGGCGATAGTAGCAAGGCGGATGCACTGGCTTCGCCAATGGCCGGCGGATACCCGGCACAAGTGGAGGCTCACGTCCGGTCCCATCAAAGGGCCGTTGTTGTTCGGGGAGTCGTTGGATCCCATATTAGTGGAGTCGCGAGACAGGAAGAAAGTTCTCCCGTCGCTCTCCAGGAAGGGTAACTTCCGCCAGGCCCCCTTTTACCGTCGGCCCTTTCGGCAGACGGACCAGGGCCCTTTCTTCCCCCGGGCCCCGGGTCCCTTCGGAGCTAGACCGCGCCAGGCGCAGGATAAGCCCGGGAGGGGGAGGCAGTCTAGACGCCCTTTCCGTGGGGGGTCGGGGTCCCGCCCCTTTAGGCGCTCCAGGTGGTGAGAGCCTGACCCTCCCAATCGGGGGGCGTCTGTCCCATTTTGCGGACATCTGGTTTCGGACTACACAGGATGCCTGGGTGCGGCGGACAGTCCGTCACGGCCTTTCGCTGGAGTTTCTCTCCACTCCCCCGAGTTCCTTTCTCCGCTGTCCGGTGTCCGGAATTCCATCCAAGAGATCTCTGATGGATTCCGCTGTGCAACACCTGCTGGACATTAGGGCCATCCAGCCGGTACCTCGGGGTCAGCACGGACGGGGATTCTACTCCGTCTTGTTCGTGGTACCCAAGGCCTCGGGGGGTTGAAGAGCAATTCTTGACCTTAAGTGACTGAACAGGTACGTGGCGTATCACAAGTTCAAGATGCACTCTCTTTCGTCCATCTTGGCTTGCTTACATAAGGGGGACTTCATGGCCTCCCTGGATTTGACTGAGGCCTACCTGCATGTGCCTATCAATCACCACTATCGGCAGTTCCTCCGTTTCGCATATGCAGGTGGGCACTTTCAGTACAGAGCCATGCCCTTTGGACTCTCCTCCGCACCTAGAGTATTCACGAAGATTTTGGCCGTCTTGGCGGCTCATCTCAGATCTCTGCCGGTGCGCGTCCAGTGTTACCTGGACGACATCCTGGTGCACGCGCCATCGAAGGCCCTCGCGTTGCACCACCTGGGTGGCAGTCTGGACGCTCAGGCGGCATGGGTTTGAGATCAATCTCGAGAAGAGTCATCTGACTCCTTCCACCTCTATTCTTCATTTGGGTGCTATTGTTGATTCCCTGGAGTGTAGGGTCTCCCTTTCCCAGGAGAGACAGGAAAGCATCAGACTTCTGGTGCTGCAGATACGTCGCCAACGCAGGGTTCCCTTGGCACTTTTATCCACTCTCCTGGGGAAAATGATTTCCTGCATCTCCATCACGCCTTGGGCGCGCCTACACTCTAGGGAACTCCAATGGTTCCTTTTACCCTTCCAGAAGGCGGGTCGAGGATCGTCACAGCTCAGGGTAATGGTGCCTTCCGCGGTTCTTCGGTCCCTCATTTGGTGGAGATCACCGGCCTTGGCAAGGGGTTCTCTCTTCGTCGACCCTCCTCGTCTAGTGGTTACCACCGACGCCAGTCTCTCGGGCTGGGGGGCTCACGCCCTGGATCTCATCGCCCAAGTTTGGTGGGGGAGTGCGGAGGCTTCCTGTTCCATAAATTGGTTGGAACTCGGGGCCGTGTCCCTGGCCCTCCGACATTTTCGACGTCTGGTCGAGGGGAAGCACGTCCTCGTGCTCACCGACAACATTACAACCAAGGCGCATGTGAACAGACAGGGGGGCACTCGCTCCAAGTCTCTCATGAGGGAGGCGCTGCGCCTGGGGTTGTGGTGGGAGCGTCACCTTTTACAACCAAGGCGCATGTGAACAGACAGGGGGGCACTCGCTCCAAGTCTCTCATGAGGGAGGCGCTGCGCCTGGGGTTGTGGTCGGAGTGTCACCTTCTGTCCTTGACCGCGGACCATATCTCCGGCATCGCGAACTCGCAGGCGGATTGGCTCAGCAGTTCGGAGGTCAATCAGGCGGAGTGGCGTCTGCACCCCTCCCTCTTCCTTGAGATCTCGGAACGATTCGGCCGGCTGGAGGTGGACCTCTTCGCGACACCGGGGAATGCCCAACTTCCTCGCTTTTTTTCCCGGTTTCAGTCTCTGGGAGTGGAGGGGGTCAATGCCCTTCGGTGTCCTTGGCCGCCGGGTCTCCTTTATGCTTTTCCCCCTGTGCCGATCCTTCCTCTGGTGCTCCGCAAGGTATTGGAGGAGAGGGCGGAGATCATTCTCCTGGCCCCGTATTGGCCCCGCAGGGCTTGGTTCGCGGATCTCCGGGCGCTGTCGGTAGCTCCTCCTTGGACACTGCCTATGTGCGAGGGCTCTCTCAGCCAGGGGACTCTGAGACACCCGGATCCCGGGTGGTGCAGGCTGACCGCATGGCGGTTGAGTGGGGCTCTTTGAAGGGGCAGAGTTACGACCCAGACGTAATTCAGACAATCCTGGCCTCTCGCCGGCCAGCTACCCAAAGGATTTATGCCTCTACGTGGCGGTCTTTCTGTCACTGGTGTGTCAAGGAGGGACTTTCTCCCATACAACTCCCCTTGCCCAAGGTGCTGCGGTTCCTACAACGGGGTCTGGATAGCGGTCTTGCTCCTAACACCATTTGGAGACAAGTTGCGGCGCTTTCGTCGATTCTTTCTTGCGACAGGGCAGAGTCCTTAGCTCTGTGTCCCACAGTGCGACACTTTCTACTGGGGGCTTCGAACTTGCGCCCTCCCCCGGTTCACCGGTTCCCTACCTGGGATCTTCCCAGGGTGCTACAGTCGCTTACGGGGGCGCCATACGAGCCGCTTCGAGAGGCTTCGCTTCGTCACTTATCATTCAAGGTTTCATTCCTGTTGGCGGTTACATCGGCACGCAGGATTTCAGAGCTGGCGGCCCTCTCCATTCGGCGGGACCTCTGCGTTTTTCACCACGATAGGGTGGTGCTTAGACTGGATCCCTCCTTCCTGCCTAAGATTAATTCTCCGTTCCACCAGGCACAGGAACTGGTCTTGCCCAACTTCTGCCCGGATCCTGGTCATAGGCTGGAGAGAAAGTGGCACTCATTGGATGTGCGGCGAGCGCTCCGGATTTACATCAACCGGACTCAGCAGTTCCGACAGACGGAGGCGCTTCTGGTGACTTTCCTTCCGCATTCCCTGGGTCGCAAGGCGTCGTCTACTACCATAGGCCGATGGATTAGAGGCACTATTGCCAAAGCGTATGAGCTCGCTTCTCTTCCGCGGCCTCCGGGGATAACAGCCCACTCAACCCGTAGTGCGGCTTCTTCGGCAGCCTGGGCGGCTCAGGCTTCTTGGGAGGGGGTCTGTCGGGCGGCCACTTGGGCTTCGCCTACACCATTTATTCGACACTATAAAATTGATGCTTATGCCTCGGCGGAGGCGGCATTTGGGCGACGCGTGTTGCAACGAGTGGTCGAAGAAGCTTCCTAGCGGGATGTAGGTTTTCCCACCCGAGTAGGGGACGTTGTAGCTTTGGTATGTCCCATCTTGAATAGTTGTCTTTTGACTTTTGGTTTCGTTGCAAGTTGGTTCCGGTGGTTTGTTCGTTTGGATTTCTTCGTTTCTGGCCGGAGATGGGAGTGTTCTTTTTTATGGTTTGCCTCGCCGGGTCTAGTCTTCAGATTCGTCTAAACTGGGAATAGGAGAAGGCGGATCCAGTACTAAAGAAGACAGACTCGGTCCTCATTGGCTGATGGACGAGGACAACCCATCTTGAATGATGGCTCCACCCAAGATGGAGAAGGGGCGTTGGTCTTACCTGAGACGCCTCTTCTCATCAGGTGGAGCCATCATTCAGTCCCACCCGTTGTTTTTTGACTTTTGGCTTCGTTGCAACTTTGTTCCGGTGGTTTGTTCGTTGGATTTCTTCGTTTCTGGCCGGAGATGGGAGTGTACTTTTTTACGGTTTGCCTCGCCGGGTCTAGTCTTCAGATTCGTCTAAACTGGGAATAGGAGAAGGCGGATCCAGTACTAAAGAAGACAGACTCGGTCCTCATTGGCTGATGGACGAGGACAACCCATCTTGAATGATGGCTCCACCTGATGAGAAGAGGCGTCTCAGGTAAGACCAACGCCCCTTCTGTTGATAGAATAGAATAGAACAGAATTATACACCGAATACAGCCATTTTTGGCCTCCCGAAGCCCCGCCCCCGCATCCAATTTTTGCAATAAATGGGCCCGTTTTTCGCAAAAACGGGGTGTGCAGAGGGTTTGGGAGGCCTGCAGAGTGCTTCTGGGGGCTGGGGGAAGGCAAAAACACCCCCGTTTTTGCAAAAAACGGCCTGGTTTTCGCCCACTTTTCGCAAAAGCGGGCGTTTTTG